>LN483513.1:274334-377752 GCA_900002565.1 Culicoides sonorensis | reverse complement strand
CACTATTTTTTTTTATTTTTCACACTTTTATAAATTTTTAAAAATAAAAATTTAATTGTTAAAAAATATAAAATTGGAAAAAAACCCAAAGAACATGTCTTTGAAACATACACCTGAAATGTTGTATTGTTCATTAAAATGCTTAATTTAATAAATGAAAAATAATTTCAAATATTTACTAGAATACTGAATAACAAAATAAGCAAATCCTTTTACAGTTTAAAAGTACATACAAAAATAAAAAAAAAATTTTGGCGTTCGAAAAAAGTCTACATCGCTTCTAGTTTTTTAAATAATTTTTTAAATTTTCCTTTGTTTTTCCTTAAACTTTGTTTGAATTTTGATCCATTTATGGTTACCCTTTTTGCAAACATAAAAATTAACCCCAAATATTTGTTTCGCGCTAAAGTAATTTATATAATGTCATCAAAAAAACGACTCAAATTAAGTTGAGTCATTTTGAGAATGGCAAATACTTTTTTCCTTTTTTTCTGAAAAATTTAATATTTTGAACAATAAAGCAACTTTTTCAAATATTGTTTTCGATGTTTTCTTACAAAATTTTAAAGATTTCTAGCAAAACAACGATTTTTCATGTATTTGCCTTTCTCAAAACTCACTCAAAATCATGGCAAAGTGTTGCCGTACTATTTTTCTACTGCAAGTTTTTAAACTTTTTACTACAGAATTTTATTTTTTTTTATTTTTCACACTTTTATAAATTTTTAATAATAAAAATTTAATTGTTAAAAAATATAAAATTGGAAAAAAATCCCAAAGAACATGTCTTTGAAACATACACCTGAAATGTTGTTTTGTTCATTAAAATGCTTAATTTACTTTTTAATTGTTTCAAAGTTTCATACATTGTGTTAAACAAACGTTGATTGAGTAAGAATTTATATTGTTATGAATCATAATATGCTGTAAAAGGATTTGCCATTAGTTTCAGTTTTACTTTTTTGTTATTCAGTATTCTAGTAAATATTTGAAATTATTTTTCGTTTATTAAATTAAGCATTTTAATGAACAAAACAACATTTCAGGTGTATGTTTCAAAGACATGTTCTTTGGGATTTTTTTCCAATTTTATATTTTTTAACAATTAAATTTTTATTATTAAAAATTTATAAAAGTGTGAAAAATAAAAAAAAATAGTGTGAGAAAATTAAAATATGGTGTGATTTTTAATTTAATTTTAAGAGTGAAAATTTTAAAAATAAGTGTGTTTTACATAAAATTTAAGTGTGAGAAAATAAAAATTAGGTGTGACTTTTAATTTAATTTTAAGGGTGAAATTTGAAAAAATAAGTGTGTTTTGCTTAAAAGTTAAGTGTGAAAAAATTCAAATTAGGTGTGATTTTTCATTTAATTTTTAGGTGTGAAAGTATGAAAAATAAGTGTGAAAGATATAAATTTTAGGTGAACATTTTTAATTATTTTTAGGGGTGATTTTCAAAATTGATAGGTGTGAAAGAATAAAAAATAAGTGTGAAAGGTATAAAATAAGGATGCAAATGTTAAAGTTAGGTGTGAAAAACTTAAAAGTTAAGCGTGAGATGTGAATTTTTAGGAGTGAGCCATTAATGTTTAGGTGTGAGGTTTTTTTAAATTAGGTGTGCATGTGTTAAAATTAGGGGTGCAAAATTAAAAATAAGGTGTGCAAAAAACGATAGCCTACAAAACATTCAAAGTAAAGTCTCTTAAAAAAATTGAAAAAATATTTTGAGTACTTACCATTTAAATGGAGCTGGATGCCGTTCATCTGTATCAACAAAATGGCCGACTTTTCAAAAAAATCGCGGAAACTTTCCTTTTAGTAAAAATTTCCAAATATTCGAATTTTCTCAAATGACCGAATTCAATTCAAAAAAATGTGCTCGTGAATACGGTTCACATCAGTTTGAAAATGTCCATCATCATTATGGCTTAATTTTTTTTTTACAATCATATTTTCTTGAAGAAACGGATGATATGCATCAAAGATTATCAGATATTGGTTCGACCAAAAAAAAAAAACATATCGAAAATAACAAGACCAACAGCTGATAAAATATCCTTTCACAGGTTTTTGCTCATATAAATCCCTGTGTAAATTATGTGTCACAAAATGTGACATAAGCTTTTACAGCAGATTGCCATATATTTGAAATATTGTACAGGGGATCTCATTTAAAATGAAACTGTGAAAAAATGTCACATTGTTTTTTTGATTATAATCAAAATTAAAAAAATACACAAACGAGGGATTTACACAAATTGAAATTTTTCGAATAAACAAAAAATACCCTGTACATTGAAGAAGCTTCTCTTGCATGAAACATATAAGTAAATGGTCACTTTGAGACCATTCCCTGTAATTTTCTGTAAGCTTATACGTTAAAAGACATTCTAAATACTATTTTCAACATTGATTGGACAAGTAGCACAAATATACGTATATGCATCTATTTCATATTTAAGTAAAAAGAATGGGTTTGAATATGGACATCGATGTCTTATTTTACCTTAACCCATTCAAGGTCATTAGTCATTTTTTTTGAAATATTTTATCTGATGATTTTTTAGCTAATGTGCTCTGATAATCCTGACTCCTTGATGTCTTTGAAGAAAAATCCTTTGTTTCAACTCAAATTGTAGAAATCTGAAAGGAATTATTATGGGGTTTAAGGGGTGGGCTTAGTCTGCTCAATGAAAATTTTTGATTTTATTTACCTTCCCCTTTAAAGTCTGACTCCATTTCTTTCAGAAAACAACATTTGGACTAAATTGAGTACTTCACTTATTTCAATGGGGCTCAATGGGTTAATTTCACAGTTATCCAATAAATAGCCCATGTTATAAGTAAAAAAGCATTCAACGCATTACATTTTAACATAGCACAGAAAGAAGGACCTTTTATTTTCTCAATTCACCTGAAAAGCCTTTACATTACACTTGAATGATTTTACTTATAAATGTGTTACATTGCAACAACTCATTTAATTTTCCTTGCTTTCTTTCCATTTCATTTTTTTTTTTAACAGAAATTATATGAATGTGTGTCGAATTTTGAAAGCAGGTGTAGAATTAAGACACAATATATTATTTGATGTCTCCTGTTTTTTTTTGCACACATTTAAAGTAAAGTAAAGTAATATCAATAATTTTCAATGGACTGAACACTGATCTCCCAATACAAGATATAAAAAAATAAAAAGACTCGTAAATAAAAATTACTTAAAATATCTAAATTGACAATGATAAAAGTCTATCATTATCGAGGTCATTATTGATTCCCGTCACATCACATATATTTTTTTTGTTTTATTTTTTTTTTAATATAAAATTTAACCATTAGTTTGCTTCTGTGGAAGATAAATGTTATGATTAGATTTTGATCGTATGAACATCCAAGTCCAACGTGAAAAATTGATAGGATATTGCGTTAAAATAAAACAAAGAGTGATACATTTTTGATAGAGAAAAACGTTCACAAAATCAGTCAGATGTCAATTCCGGAAATAATTTAAAGAAAGAATAAAATGAAAAGTAAGAAGAAAGTGATGTTCAATTTTTCATTTTTTTGGTATGGGAGAGAAAATACGAGGACACTTAAATTTTATTATTAAGATACCGGTTGACAGTAAATTAATTATCGAAGTTATTCTTGGAAATTTTCTTTTTTTAAATTAAACAGACAGGACATTGTGTCATGTGAAACCTTGTGACAGTGAAAATGAAGATTTTAGAATAAAAGTCACACACTGTGACTTGAAAACGCACCGCAAACCACAGTTACATGTTTTCAAAATCGGTTTGAAATTTTATCCCTTTAGCGCCAAGTAAATGTCACTGTGGGGCGTTTTCAACTTTCAATGCACATTTTTGGACCTTATCAAGATAAGAAATCCTGAAAAGAAATAAAAAATGTCTCACGTTTGTTTTTTAACCTCAAAATAAGATTTAACGTTAAGATACAGAGCCAAGAACAATGAATTTTATCTTTAAACGACCTTTCAAACATTTTCCTAATAATAATAACAAAAAAATGTATGCCACTGACATAATTAAATTAAATTATTATCTCATAATAAAACAATTTCATTCCACATTAAATGGTTTAAAGGCCAAAATTTAATCACAAACACAAAACCACCAAAAATCATTACAATAAATAAAAACATCGCTTTTGCTTTTGATCTAAATGAATTTCCATACACACATACACATTTATCATTGTTTTCATTTAGTCCTTACTATTTCAATACGAAGGACAATGACAGGATCAAGCATCGGTGTGACACAAACGTAACTGGTCATAAACAAATATGTGTAATAAAACCATCATCAACAATATTTGTCTGTTTTACCACATAAAAAAAACACACACACACACAAAGAGAACTTCTCTTTTTCACGCAATAGCTGGTAAAAAAAAATTGATTGATGTATGATGGTGTTAAAAAGGGCAACTGCAATCATCTCCTATTTATTTTAAATATGAAAATTCAAACCAAAACCATTTCATACATGGCAAACAAGCAGACACACAATGGCTCACATCATATTTATAATAAATAATAAAAAAAAATGTTTGGTATTGAAATATAATTCCCTATTTTTGATACGTCATGTAGAAAATTAAAAAAAGAATGAAAAAAATTGAGCACACATTTAAATGTGACTGAAAAATTTTTTATATGAGTTTTGAGTTTTTTTTATTTATTATTATTATTGAGGTTTTTAGATAAAATTATTTGACCAAAATTCAATGAATTATTTTTTGATTCGAACAAATCGAATTTAGCATGAGAGGACACCTAAAAAAGATTTTTCTGTGAAAAAATTTAATATTTTTGTGATGTAACGGTTTTTTTCCTTATTTTTTTTTAAGCGGCCTCCAGAATCGATTTCACACTGCCTGTATTGCTATTTTTTATTAAAATGTAAGAAAAATTATTGTGAATAAAGTTGACAACTGTATGGACGCGATTCAGCTTATCTTCATTCTATACAGCAATGTTTGATATTCTATCTATAGACGTACGGGCGACGGAAATAATTTCACGACGGAAATAATTGACGCGTAAACAGTTAGGAGGTTTTTTGACAATAGATTTATCAAATTAATTTTTCCAATTAAGGAGACATTTGGAAGCAAAGGGTTTTTAACGGTAGTTTCAAATCTGTCTGTCGCCTGTCTGGCACAAATATTTTAAGTGTCACACCTCACTGCTGTCATTTGTGCAGAAAAAAAAATAAATTTTCAAATTTATGTTTCAAAAAAATTTTTGATAATAATTACAAGCGTTATATCACTAAATTACCTTGAACCTTATACAAAATAGAAAAAAAATGCATTAAATAACAAATTTAAGTGTACAATTAAAAAAAAGGACATTAAATCTAAAATTAACTTGACTTGAATGCGATAATAATAATAAATTAATAATAACGATTCAATTATACAGTATACACAGTATACACAGATATTATTTCAAAGTGAATTTCAAAATGTCGTCTGTAGATATAGAAATTGTGAGTATGCCAAATTTGAGGAAGATTGAGAGTTTTATAAATGATTCCACGTATCGAGAAACGATAGAATTTAGTTCAAATTTCAATGCACGTCTGTGTATGGAACGAAAATCACGAATGCCTTTTGTTGATGCACAAACCGGCGTAGCTCAAAGAAGTTGTCATCTGTTTGCAAATAGACGGCAACGTATACCACCAATGAGAGAAGGTCAAATTTATAGTTATCCATCGCAACGGTGGCGCAAACCAAAACGACAATATTTGATGCGAATGCAAAATGCTAGACCTTTTAGGAGTTTCAAAAGAGTTGACGATACAAATGGAGGCGATGGAATACCAATTGAAAAAACTTCGGGAAATTTATTGCAAATAGAAGATTCCTTATCGTCATCTTATAGTGGATTATTAAATGATGGTGATTTGTCCAAAGATGGTGGCACATCTAAAAACAGTGAAGATTTACCCAAGGACTGGCTATACGAGGATATGGATATGGGTGATATCGATGGAATGGACGACCCTGATCAAGGTGATTCTGATTTTGAATATAATGTGAATGGATATAAGCGTAAAACGAGTGGAAATCGACGAAGAGCTAAAGGTACTGGCAATAGTAGACGTTCAAGATCTGATGCAGCAAATTCTGGTGACATGAGCACACCAAGACGAAGCAGAAATCCTGCGGGATCAGGGTCACGAAGACGTAGAAGACCGGCAGAAAAACTACCAAAAGAACCTGATCTTGAAGCAGACACGTACACACCTGCCTTTGAACCCTCGTCTTTTGACACGGCCGAAAATAATTTTGAGTTAAGGAATTATAGAAAAAATGTTTGGTCAGACCATTGTTAAAACAAACAATTTCATATCAAACAAAAAAATTGAATTCATTTCATAGGACTTTCTTTCTATTAATTGGATGATCGACGTATAAAAATACACACACCAAAATTCTGAATTATTCAAAATTATGGAATATAACTGATAAAATCTAGTCGAAAATTATTTCCACTAGTTTGATTTTTGTCTTTTAAGGTTTTTGTTTAAATCACATAAAGAACCAAATCATATAAAAATAAAAAATACTACATTAGGATAGTAAGAAATTTTGATACCGAAAACAAAATTGAAATTTGTACTAAAATTCGCATGAAAATGTCATAAATTAAATTATGACAAGAAGAAAAAATTGTATATACCCTTTCAATAAAGTAAAATTTTTGAAGATTTGAAAATATATCATTGTAAAAAAAAATATTTTGTTCATGTATTTAAGATTTAAGAAAAATGAAAAACTAAATGTACACAGATAATAACGAGTTAATTTAAATTATATTGTAAAGTCAATAAATAAGCGAAGAAATAAAAAAAAAAAATGGATTTAGATTTTTAGAGTGATGATGAGAACCTGTACTCAGACCATCATCGAGCTTATTGTACATACTCGCTATCATTAAATGAGGGACTATTCTTAAATTTTCTCATCACAAATAGTCGTTACAACTTTCGAGTCGTGAGCTCAAAGTAAGTGGTCGGAAAAAGGGACATTTGAAATTGTAAAGCTTGATGGCCGAAGTTAGGGACGGATTGATATTTATTAACGGTCCTGGCATTCTGTATGAATTTCTTTAAAATTTACGCTAAACTTAACTTTTACAAGACGATTGGCTGCGGCCTTTCTGACATTTGCAAGATTGCTCGTAAGGCCAATCCGCCACGGGTCCGGAAGCGAGAATCGAAATGCAAACCTTAAGATTGATAGTTCAACCCACTAACCATTGCATTGAAGAGAAGGCAGGAGCGGGTTGAAATTTATATTAAGAACAAACTGAAGCCCAAAAACAAATGATGAATTGATTTTCCAAAACAGTAAATTGTGTTTTTTTTTTTTAATTTACATTACTAAACAGCTCCAATCATTTTTTTTTATTAACACAAATTGTGAGAACTTTTAACATTTACAGCTTAAGACGATTTTGCCTTTTTAGGATCCCAAGCCTCAATTTTTTGTGTAGTTGTCGTGTAAGGATAATACGCATCTTTTGTACCTGAAAGATTTTGACTATGATCAGCCATCCATGAATATTGAGGACGATTTCCATCGCGGTTTGGTGGCAAATCGGTCTAAATTAAAATAAATATATAAAAAAAAATGTTAAGTTATCTTGAGATAAAATTTTTACTTTGTAATGCATCCATCCAAACCAATCAGCCGGAATTTGACTGCCATCATATTCCATATGGAAATGAGGTGCATATTCGACCCAACGATTTCTGCCATAAAAGTTAGCAGGATCTTCGTAATATTTATTTCCATATTTGTCTGTTCCAACTAATCGACCAGTTTTGACATCATCCATCCTACAAACAAAATCAAAACAAAGTGAGATTATATAATGAATTGTGGCAATTATGATGATTTAAGTAAAAATTACCTGTAAAGCTTGAAAAGCGTATTTCGGATTCCACCATTTTCACGAACGTATCGGAAAATTCGGGCAAGTCCCGAAAAATTAGACATTTTTCACAAAGAGCTCTTGCTACAACTCCTGCAATTTATTGATGAAAAATTTTTGAGTGAATGGAAAAAACAATTTAATTGTCGTTCGTGTCTGTCAAAACATGGTCGTCAATTAATGTCAAAATTATTGTAAATAAATAACTAAAAGTAAACAATGTGTTATTCAAACAATTTCGGTGAAATTTAAAAAAAAAATATAATAAAAACAATTAAAAATGATACGAACATTTACAGCATTGACTCGACAAATACGAAGATCGTACTGTGTTACCGCAAAAAGAGCAAGTATTGTAGGTAATGACATTTAAAGAAAATAAAATTAAATTAATTGTAATTCGAAATCATGTTCCAGATCCACACACTCAAAGAACAATCTCCAAAAATAAATGAAGCCGATGTGACATCGCTTCTGGATCATGCTCCAGAATTGAGTCACTACAATCCTGAGCTATGGAGAAAGTCATATGATTTCCTTATCAGTCAACAAAATTTCTCACTAGATTCATATCTCAAAATAATTGCACTCTATCCAAAGATTTTAACAACATCTCACGAAATAATATTCAAACAGTTGGAAGCGTGGCGTGCATGCCAATTCGGGGAACGTCGTTTCCAGGATTTGATTACAAAACATCCGGCTTTAATTCAACACGGTAATGAGAAGAAATTGACAAGGAGAATGGGATTCCTTCAAAGTTTTGTAACGACACCAAAAAATGTGTGGCGGATAATGATGAGTAGTCCTGAAGTCGCGATCGAACCTGAGCCAATAATTGAAGCTAAATTTAAGTATTTAATGGAAGAGATGTTACTTGAAGTGCCGGAAATTGTTGATTCAGATGTATTTTCACACACATTGGAACACATTAAAATGAGACACATTTTTTTAGATCGACTTGGAATGTACAAATATAGGAATCCGAAAAAAGATATCAGACATGAAAAGAGAACTAATCCAAAGTTAAGTCAAATTGTAGATACTTCTGATAAGAGATTTGCCTGTAAAATTTGTTATGTTACGTTAGAGGAATATGAAATTTTCAAAGTGCTGATTAAACGAGAGTGGCAACGAAAGGAGATCCATGATGAGGATGAAAATTTTGATGATTTGAGAATCGATCAAGGAATTGATAATATTTGAATGAATGATAAAAATAAACACAATTCAATAGGCTACGAAATTTAGGAAAAAAATTATAAAAATGAATAAAAATGCATTAAATTCGATTAATTTGTAGTCTTAGTCTGGGTTCTAGGATTTCATATCAATAATTTTGAGGAATTTTGAACGTTTTTAAGCCACTTAGCCGTTTTTGAGCAGTTAGTCAGCATTCATCCGGATACCTCTTTGTAATTGAGCTCACTTCAAATTCAATTCAATCATGAGATTATAATTTTTTTATGTTTATCATCATTTTATTTATTTATTTATTTGATATCCTTAAACAAATAAATAACACAAAAATTTTTTATTTAACAATTAATTTCATTTAAGATTAATATTACTATTTATATGTATATCATATTTATATTAGTTGTATTGTACCTCTTTAAACATATAAAATTAATTAATTAAGTTTATTTTAATTTTGCCATTCTTGATTCGCTTATTTTAAATGGAAAAGCGTTTTTCATCCTTTTTTTTGCTTATCAATTTGAAATTCGTTTAAATTTTTTCATTTATACAGGAAATTAATTTAAATTGATTTTTTTTATTACAGTCAAGTCTCCATATAGTAAAAAATAAGTTTTATGGAGACTTGACTGTATTAATTCACTGTATTTTTTTATCAGAGCACAAAAAAAATTAAACTAATTTTGTGAAAAATTCTCATTCAAGGAAAAAATATCATTAAATTTTGTTAGAGGAGTAATTGAATGATTGTCTCTCTTGTTTAAAAAAATAATATTGAAATTTACAAATAATTTTTTTTTTCAAATTCAAACTTTAAAACTAAAGAAAAAAAGAAAATTTGGTGAAAAAAAATCATTTTAATTTAATTTCCTGTATAATTGAATCCGATTATGCTTCAATGCAAAATTTGAATGATTTCAACTGTGAATCCTCTTAAGGAGTTTCCATCATTTCTGTTCATTTTTCTTATTTTAAATAATTCAAGAGTTCAATATCAACTATGTTTCTTTTTATACATGATCAATTTTAATTGAAAATATTTTTTTTTTCATTTAGTTGTTTTTTTCCTTTATTTCCTTTTAGAGTGCACATTTAACTTAAAAATATGTAATTCATACACATTTATTTATGAATAAATTAACAAAAAAAGTCGATTATTTAATAATTCAATAAGGAAACTTAATTTGAAAGAAAACTTATGTCAACATGACTTTAATGTGAACATTTCTTTGTGTGATCAATGAGAATTTGATCGGATTTGGAAATTTTTCATATAAAAAATTGATGTTTACTCGAAAAAAGTGTCCACGTTGTATGGGAAAGTTGAAGGTTTGTACCTTTTTTTTCAACAGATGAAAAAATCCATTTTTAATTCTCTTAGAGAATTATTTCTCAAATTTTTTTCATTTAATTCAAAAAAATATCATACAAAGTTTTACACTCACTTAACGCTTTTAGGCGCCCTTGATTAAATTCCATGTCATCGTCATCATTTAAAAATAATAATAACAGGAAATTTATAACTGAATTCAAAATTTAAATAAATTAATTATTTTATCAGATTATTATACACCATTATATTAAATTAATTTTATATTACTTTTAATTTTCAATCCTTATCTTTATCATAAATATAAACCTTGTCATCATCACGTCATCCTATCAAAATGAATTCTTTACAAAAAAACCCTTCCTAATATTTATTTTTTTTTTCTGTTCAATTACCATTTACTTTTTTTTTTGGTTTTAAATCCTGAATACCCTTTTTTATATTACACATTTTTTTTTTATAATATTGATTTTGAATTTACACATTTTATTCACATTTCACGCGTCTTCCACTTAACTATTCAATATCGTGTGCTTTTGTTTAATTTCAATTTAATTTTTAATTTTAATTATGTTTAATTTTATTTTATATCTATTTAATATTTATATTTTATTTTACACTACAAATTAGTGAAAATTGAGGCGCAGAATTCACATTAAAATGAAAAAGATGGATGAAATGTGATTGAAGGTGATCGAAACGTGGACGTCAGCGACGCGTCGGTAGGTATGCGATTTATTCAATTTTGAACAAATTAAGGTTATATTGGATCGTTTATGATCTTTTTGATTTTATATGAAAAATTGAATTTTCTGAAAGGAGGAAAGTAAAGGAGTTAATTTTTCTTAAAAGCCTTGTTTTTAAATGTGAAAATGAAAAATGTGAATGTGTGAAAATGAAAAAGGATTTCAGTTTGAAAGAAAATAAGGTTATTTTTGATCATTAAAATGTTTTAACTTATCTAAGCAAAGAAGCGAATTTTGTAAAGATTTTTTGTTCTCGGATATCTTTTCATTGCCGCACTAAAAAGAGGAAAATAAGGTCATTCATTTCCTCAAAAGCCTTGTTTTCCATTTTTTAGTGTGTAATGTAAAATGATTCAATTTCAGTTAAAAAATTAAGGTTATTTTTGATCGATTTTTTTTGCTTATCTATCCAAATAAAAACAAGATTGTTCTAAGATTTCCTTTCATTGTCGTACTAAAAAGTGAAAAATAAGGCATTTAATTTTATTTTCGCTAAAGCCTTGTTTTCCATTTTTTAGTGTGCAAATGAAAATATATTTAAAAATCAACGAAAGGAGGATTTTCGTCAACCGATACAATCCTCCCCGGTTCTTTCCTACCTTGGACCCCCTAATTATTCCATCTCTAGATCACAGTGTAAATTGTGAGACTCGATTTTCGCCAATTTGTAGTGCAGTGTAATAATAATCATAATTGTAATTTAATTTAAGTTAAGTTAAGTTAAGTTTTGTATAATTGTTTAAATGTTTAATATTAATGATAATCATGTTAAAGTTAATATTTAAGTTTTAAAGTTTAAAGTTAAATTTAATTTTTAAAGAAAAAAATATTGCAATTCAAATTAATGTCATAATTCAATATAAAATTTAAAGTCTTTTTTATTATAATTAAAAAAAAAATGTATAAAAATTATGTTTTAATGTTTCCAGTTTCATATTCAATTTAAATTTATTCTACTTTTTCATTTAATGTTATTTATTTAATTATTATTCATAATTCTTAAATTAAGTATTATTTTTCTTTTGCTAATATCTGTCCTTTCGATAAAAAAACGCATTCAATGGATTATTATGCGTGCTTGTATTTTTATTACCGTTACTTATGTAATTATTACTATTTTTAATCATATTCATATTATTTATATAATGTGAATAATTATTATAATTAATTTTATTAAAAATATTATTATAATTATTAATATTATTATTACCGATATTGTGATGATTAAGTCCAATCAAAGTATCACTGCCACTAGCTACCGCAGACGATGATGCTGATGATGAAGTGACCTGTTGATGCACTAAAACGTTACTACTTCGAGCAATTGCCGTTGCACCACCTGTTCCACCACCACCAAATATATTAAAATTATTATCGGCATTCAGATCTTCACTTGCTGTAAACTCTAATGACGAAAAGAGATTTGGAAAAACGTAGAATATGATTAACATTGTTGTATAAATTGTTAAATGTAATATCAAACATGTCCATATTAGATTTATCTGTTAAAAAAAAATTGAATTTTATATTAAAATTTGTCATTGAAATTCAAATTTTATTGAAATTACCTTGCTCTTGCGATTAAATTTAGCGATACTTAGGAATGGAACTATCGTTAAAGTTAAGATCATTCCAAAAATGGAGCCGGCTATTAATGATGCGAAGTTTTGTTGCCATGGTAGTGTTCCCAATCCAAAGAGCGCAATTGTGATCAAAAGCAGTTTAACTAGCGCAATATGTGGCTTCTTCAGCTTTTTCCAATAATAAAATGTTAACATGACACACAGTGATGATGTGACGCCAGCTAATGATGATAAGGGTCCGACCTGTGATTAAATTGTGATGTCATAATTTTTTAATGAATTTAAAAAAAATGTCTCATTACCTCAGTTTTGTATGGCACTAAAAGAGAACTTGTCAGATTACCAGCAATTCCAGATCCAATATAAATAATTGCTGTTCGAAGTGGGCCAATTAATCTTTCCAAATCAGCTAAAAATATGTGTTGAAAGGCAACAGTGATAGCTACATGCAAGATACCAGCGTGTAATAATAAGGATGTTAGTAAACGATAAAATTGATCTGGTATATCGGTTGCCATGAAGGGAAACATTCCACAGACATCGTTTAAGCATGAAATCTATGAAATTGTGAAAATTAATCAAATGACTTAAGATTCCAGTCAAATAAAAATTTACCTGTGAACACAATGATGCCTCTTCATGAAAATATCCATGCACAAAATCACAGTACTCTTTAGTTGTAATGCGACAATCACCATAAATGCTGATGCAACATGGATGTCCTATCACCTCGCATACCATATGTTCGGCAGTGTGATCCTTAAATCGGAAGCGTTGTGAAAATGAATTTGTTTTACGGCAAATTGGCCATTTTGTGATATCATCTGGCCATTCATAGGGCGCAATTGATGCTGGAGCGTCACAATATTTCGGATCCAGTCCACAAACTGAGCCTGATATGCGTCCGCCTGGACCGGAATCGCCCGCCGACCACTTTTTCCATGTTGAAATTGACTGAGAAAAATAAAATTAATGTAAATTTTAGTATAGATTGATGTTCTTAATGGAAAAAAATAATAATAATATATTACCGTTGGCCATAACCCTCGTACAGAACAGTCTGCCTGTGAACTTTGAACACACCCTGAATCATCATTTCTTATGCAACATGCCGTTTCTCTCTCCTGCCTCCTTGTTTTTGCCATTACTTGTAATATTTTATGATCTTTTCGCATACACGCCGCAAATTTAGCACCCAAATGTACCAAATCCAAGTCACGAGGTCCAATCCACATATTTCTATACTCCGCGTGTGTTACTTGCTGCAAACTCAGACTCGTGACAAGAACTTGTCCCGTCTTTTGTTCCACTCCAAATCCAATCGGTCCAATTCCATAACAAACTAGCGTAAGGATCATAATTAAAACATGTACCGTGTTAATCCAATACGTGAAAAATGGTCGATGATCATAACGGTCATCCAAAATAATGTGACGATGATATTTTATTTCATGTGCAATTGGTCTTCGTGAATTGTCAAGCACACCATCCAATAATCTGAATGAAATCCGTGTACCTCGAAGTCCTGGTCTCACATTTGGATTTGCCTCAGTTGATTTAATACGCCATCCATTTACTCTTTCGCTCATATACTGAACTGGCCCATTTGCACCACGGCCATTATTTGTATTCAAAATATCGAAAAACACCTCATCGTCTTGAATTGGGGTCAAACCTTCGCATAAATCACTGTCATCATTAACTGAATGAATTTGAGCTGGTGCAAAACTCCTTGAATATTGTTTGGGGGCCTTGACACGTTTTGTACTTAAACTACGCACAACATATGACAAGCCATTCCACATCATCTTTGGCACAGATGCTTTGCGATAAAATAACGTGCCCGTTCGAATGCCCAAATTTTCGTCTGTGTAACTTGAATTTGTTGCTGTTTCATCGGTACTTTGTTCTGGTAAAATATCCGGACGATCGGCAGGACCTTGACGCAATCGACGATTATGATTAATTGAATTCTCTTCATTGTCTTCTTTTAACCGGCCAAATCGTCGCATTGCAAGACGATTGAATCGTCCACTCCATTTAACCAATTCGTCTTCTTCACCCGCAGTATAAACTCCAAAAAACCGTTGAGTTTCTCGTTTAATGTAATCCTTAATTTTCTGTTTATGCAATGACCGTTGACGATCAGATGGTTGTCTTTGTTGGACACCGGCACGTTGCAATGTTGTCATACTGCTCATTGTGCTACTTGGCGATTCTCGGTATTGGTGTTGAATGACCAATGATCTTTGATTTCCCATATTTTGTTGTTGTATCATTGGTTGTTGGTCTTGTGGCGTTAAAGACTGATTGGATTGTGGTGACGGTTGTAACATTTGTTGTTGAATTGGTGAAAGTGGAGTGGCAGCGACTTGTGAGGCGACAGCTTGAAGTTGTTGTGCTTGAGCAGCCACTTGTTGTTGTAGCTGAGCTAATTGATTTTGTTGTTGTTGTTGGTGTTGTTGCTGCTGTTGTTGTTGAGATGGGATTTGTTGAAGTTGTTGTGGTTGTTTCGATTTTTGTTGCGATGTAATGGATTGGAATGAAAGTGAATTTGATGGAGGTAAATTATTTCGCATCATTTGTTTTGCATCACACAAGTCATCAGTTGACATTTGACTTGAATTTGGTGGCAATGATAAGGGTTGTGTTGTTGGACTTATTGGACCAGTTGTTTGTGTGGTTTGGTGTATGCCAGTTGTACGTCTCAGTGTGCTGCAATGAAGACAATTTGCATTTCCCGGCTCACTCACAAAACTCACAGGAGTCAGAACACGAGATCCATTATTTCCAATATATTCAACACTAGGTGCTCGTGCCATGTTAACTGAACACAATTGTTGTCTCGGCATCCTACCTAAAGTTGCTGAGCCATTCACCTGTGTTTTCATATGTTTCACACAAGCTGGTGTGGCATAGTGATCTCCTGTATCTACCGTTGAAAGAATCGGAGGAGTTGCACGTGGTGAAATTGTATTTCCCGGTTGCATCTCATTCGGATTTGGACAACATTTCAAACGATACGCATAAGCATTATTGGGTTGAGTTAATTTGGGCACTTGTTGTTGTTGCTGTTGACTAGAAGATGACTGAATAGAAATATGCGGAGTTGTAGGACCAGGCAAATGATAACCACTGCTACTACATTGTGACATGTTATCACTTTCTGCCTCGGGTGTTGGAGGTGTCGGAATATATCGTTTGACTGGTGTATGCACGGTCGATGTTAAATATGCAAAATTGTCATTGGAAGCCATTGGAGTACTGTTAGCAAGATAATGAACGGGTGTGACAAGTCGATCAGTGCTCTTTGGTGGCATATCACGATAACGATCTGGAATACTTGAACGAGAATAACGGGAACTGGGCGACATGATCCGATGGTGGAGCGTGTATCGATCTTGGTAATGACTGGAAGGAGATGGCGATGGCATGCCCAGGATAAAGCGATCGCTTGTCGGTGCCGGTGAAGGAGGTGGCAAGCAGCATGTCAAATTTTCATCATACCTATAAAAAAATATTAAAAAATCAATTATTAAGTGACTTCTTACATGAGTCTTTACATGGGTTTTCATTTTTTTACTTGAACTTCAAGTATCATGTACATAGAAATAATCTTAGAAGAAGAGTGTAGGCGTATTTTTTCTATGATGAATCAACAAATGTATAAAAAAATATTGTTCTAGAAATAATAAAAAAAACCATGGTCCAAATTAATTTGGATGCACAACAAAAAAAAAATAATTTTTATTATGATATTTCTGAATTTCATATAAAAAATTGCGTGCTAAATATTTTGATTGAATTCGTCTTTCCTTCAATCTATATCTTTTCACGTATCATCATAAAAAATATACAGGTGTTTCTATATAATTTATTCGTACTGTGATAAAATAATAATTGAACTGATTCAAATATACAAGTTTTTCATTTATCATGCGCTTGTTATGAAATGTATTAAATTTCTGTAGTTATGACTATGTGTGTGTATGTGCATGTACGTGTATTTATAATGAATTTGAGTGTTTTATGAATATTATTGCGAAAAAAAAAATACTTTATTTTCCCTATGAATACATGTTTTGTATTTTTTTTTATTGTATTATGAATTGTATTGTTAACAAGGAAAATTGTATGAATGCACAACACAAAACATAAAAGGAAAGTTCTATAGTGTGTGTGTGTGTGTATGAAAGTTCTAGCGGCCATGTTTTTCTTATGGCATAATATTTTTGTTTGATTAACTTTGTCTTGTTAATCCATTACAGGGAAAAATGAAGGGGGAAAATCCCATATCGAATTCCATCACTTACTTTTCCTGTGAAACAGTCGACAATCGATTTCCAAGTATATAAGTATCATTATTTGAACTGTAATAGCGACTTGGTGATGCATTACTATTATAATTTGAACCCAATTGATGGTGGTGATGGTGAAGTTCCTCATTTGTCATGTAATCTCCATTACTACAAATATTTGGATTTCTATCTACTAAATTTTCCTTGTAATGTTGCGAATTGTGTGCTTGCTGGTGTGATGAACTGCTACTATTACTGTAATGACTGCCATTTGAACGTTTCCTTGTCGAGGAATTCATTCCACTCGATATGGGACCTCCAGCAGATGTTTGTGTCTGCTTTTGATAGGTTGTGGATGACGGACCTCCATCTTCAGAAGACATTTAATGTGAACTTTCAAAAATTGCACTTAAATGCAAATTTCTTTTAATTTAAATTGAAGATGAAGATACACGATCGATATATGCCTTCAAAAAAACCCACAAAGAAAATGACGTAGATAAGCACTTTTCACAATCCAACTTTTTTCCCGTTAAAAATGATACGTTTCACGTTACTTTGGCAACTTGAAATACGATTCAACTTAAATATTGCATCATGATTGAAAGATTTTTTGCTTTTTATTTCAATAAAAGTCCTTTAAATTCCATTTCAATACATAAAAATATTTTTTCATTCATTGTACGTACGTATACACGTACACAATTCACTATAGAAATTTTTCCTTTTTTTTCTGTATGTTCTTTGAAATCTTATCACAATTAAATTGTCCTTATTTCTTATTATATTTTACAAACATTTTTCATCAACTTATTTTATTTTATTATAACTTAATGTCTAATCTTAAATTTAAGTTAAATATTTTTTCTAGAATTTCTTGCTAAAAAGTTGGTTAATGCGAATAAAATTAGAACAATTCACTTTTCACTTCATCCACAATTTCAATGACAAATCAAAACACACCCCATACAGGATATTTGATGATACTGTACAAGGCGCGTGTAGACAAACTACTGAGCTACTCTTCATCTTACTTATTGATTAATACTCTGTTTTGTGTCTCTCATTTTCCATACATTTTATATGCGTATTGCAAAGAAAAATCATATGAAAAGGAAAAATGAAGGGAAATTTTTTGTATGGAAACTCATTTTCATGTGTAGCGAACGTTTGTCACACGCATATCATCTGTTTTGTGCGCATGTCATTTGACGAATCAAAACTACCCTTTAAATGTTTATTTTCATCATTTTCCATGTAGATCCTCATTTGCAGTACACTGTAATGAAATCACATTTAAAGGGAAATTTTGATTCAAATTTTAATCATAATCGTTGTGAACCCAATTTAAGTTTATTTCTGTTATTTTAAAATATTGAACGAATTTTGTTGATTTAACCCACTTAGGTATTTTTCTAATCAGTCTTTTATCACCTTAAATTAGGTGTGCTGTTTAAAAAAATGAGATATGATACAAATTGGAGCCATAAATGATTTATCATGAAATTTGATGATTAAAAGTTTCAATTGAATTTAAAGCTGTTTGACTTTTTGAGTCATATTTATGATTTTATGACAATATAACAAAGTTTTAAATTGAAAATTTTCTCAATCTGTCTAATGGAAAATTTTTGTGGATTATTAGCGATTGTGGATTATGAAAATGCAGGTATTGTGTGCGGTAGTGCTGTCCGTCTGTGTCAATTTCAAAATGGAGGATTTGACTAATTTGGCCATTTTGGTTTAGTCGGCCATTTTTAAAAAATTGCCACATGGAGGTTAATAAATACTGGAATTTAAAGGTTATCAGTGAATAGGGTGCAATTGATACGGAACTGATCCTCAATTATGGAAATGTCTAGTCAATTAAATTTGACAGTTCATTGTTTATTGATACATATACGGAATTGGCAAAAATCTTGTAAGTACACGTGCATTGTCAAACTTTTACATACTTGACTAGTAACTAGGCCAGCAGGTAAGGGTTTGATAATCCATTTATGGTTCAAGATTTTTGACATTTCCGTATATGTATCCATAAAAGCTGTCAAATTTTATCTCCTTACCCCCTAAAGCGCTTTAATAATGTAAAAATTTTGGAATTCCAACCTTAATCTCTTGATGAGGCTCAAGGTGGAATTAGCTTTAGTTAATGTTATGTTCGAATGATGCTTCCTTAACAATAATTAGGCGCTTAATCATCCTTCGAGATCATTGGCCATTAATACAACGCAGCAAATCAGCGTTGAACCAGCTCGAAAGCTTGGAAAAGGAATGAAACAAACAATTATTTGATTCGATATAAATGACTGAAGGAACATGTCAAGAAAATATCTTGATGGCTTTCGTTGGGAAGGACGACTTTCAGTGAAATTGATCGGATCGACGCAGTCGTGATCGCACTAAAAGTAACAAACTGGAAATACTCGTAAAATAAAATTATGGAACAACTTTAGACCACACCTAAAATGACTGTAGGGCCTTTCACTAGACAAGTATCTGCCTGTAGGGGCCTCAAAGCCCCTTTAAGTACCTAGACGTATTTTTAAAGGTATTTTTAACAGGTTAATAATTTTAATGACGCCTAGAATTTTATTGATTGATATTCACCTTACATATCTAATAAAAAAAACGTGTACTGTTATCTTACTTAAAAAATGTTAATAATTCTGGATTTAGGAAACCTTTGCCAGAAAATATTTAACGAATATACATCTAGATCTCGATTCATTTAGAAAATTGAGTTTAATATAATTAAAAAATAATATTTCAAAATTAAATTGACTCATTATCAGGTATGTGAAGCCTTTTAATAGTATCTAATATCTTCTTTTGAGAATGTAGCTTTAGTTATCATGAATTTCAAGAAAATGAATCATTTGCTATGACGTTCTATGACTTTTTTTTGAAATTTCTTTCATTTCACATAAACTGATTTTTTTCATAAATTTCTTGTATATTTGTCTAAAAACGAGTTCGTTTTAGTTCAAATAGAAATTTATCACCGAAAAATATGTCTGTTCTACACAAAGTGGTATCAAAAGGTAAATAAATACTGATAAGATTATCAAACATTACATTCTCAATCCACACACAACTCATATTATGCTTATCAGTTCTTCACTATTGCACAATTCATACAATCAAACCATTATTATAAAAACTACATTCATCGTGATATTCTTTAACTGCTTGTCATATCATTTCATGTTATCGGTTTGGGCGCGTCAATTTGATCAAAGTGTATATAAACGATGTCATCAATATTTTTTCGTTTTATTTCTTGTAAAAATTCATCAAAAAATTAAAGTGTCATCCGTTAAAGTTGTGATTAAATTTAAAAAAAAAATATTTATTAAAAATTAAAATAGAAATCCACCTGCTTTTTACAATTCGTGGGTGTGTTAGAGCTAGACATTCAAAATTTCTTTTAATTTACATTTTTTTAAAGGATTTGTAATCAATAATTGTCAGATCTAAATAATACCCACTCATTGTAAGAAGAAAATCTACAATTTAATCTGAAAATTACTAAAAAAAAGAGGATTCACGAGTGGGATTAACAAACAAAAAGAGTTCAATGTACTAAGTGGAGTAGTGGTCTCATCGCTTCATTTTAAATACAAGTGAGATTCAACTTCTCCGACTTATTACATGAAAACTGTTCAACAAAACACTTCAGATAACATATTTAATTGGATTCCAGGAAAAAGTGCTAAAATCGTCACATTTAGATAAAAAAAAATGCGATAACAGTCATTAAAATGTACAAATCATAGAGTTTTAGTTGAAATGAAGCAGAAAAATAAGTTTTTTTAATGTAAATTTTAGTTTTATTAATATAATATAATATAATATAATTTTAAAGATGAAATACAGATGACTTAGAAAATATTAATTATATTGATTTTAGTAACACAAAGAAGAAAAAAAAATCACGTGAAATATTTTAATGTAATTTCAATGAAGCAAGCAAAAAAATCCACGTTGGCATTCACTTGATACACATAAATCGATATCTCTTTAGTACTTTAATTGTAAAAATTTATTGATGGTTTTTTTTTTATTGAAATGACTTATTATCGTACCTTACTGATAAAGATGATAAGCCAACCTCGTGGTTTGAATTTGAAAAAAAACCAGCAATAAAAAATCATATTTTTTTTAAACCTGTAAAATTCAAGCTTGATAATCGTTTTGAAGAAATCAACTTTCTTATCACAAATAAATATCATGTGAAAAGTAAATAATAATTCAATTCAATTAAATTCAAAATGTAATCAATATTTTAGTACGTGAAATTTTTTTGTATATGTATAAAATTTTTTTAGAGAGATTAAATTTAATCTAATAAGGCACATGCTGAAGCACCATTTTCATGTTTTTTACTTGAGTCGTGATTTCAGTGAAAGGGATCAGCTTTAGATTCATGCATCCAAGGTCTTATAATTGGCAAGGTTGATGGATAAAATGTTTCTGGTTTGAGAATGGACTCGGGAAATTCGCTTCCAGTATCGTTTGTTGGATGATCAAATGGATAAGTCCCTAAAACGATCGGTATTTGTAATTTTATCTCTTTTTCAAATGATTTTGGAGTTACGATGAACTGAAATTGAATATTTTAATTAATATTAATTTTTTTTTTATTTGAAGGGTCCAATAAACTCACAAACACATCATACTCGATCTTGATGAGGTGACATCCTGCTAAATTGGTTGGTGGCAGTGGTGGTACAAAGAGTGGTTCTTCTATCCATTCATCTAGCGAATGTGGACGAATTTTAGGACGTGTTCTTACCGCTAATTCTCTTTTTTCTACTTTTATCACTTTATTTCTAGCAAAATATTGGATGGATTCAACTAACACTGCACGTGACATTTTGCATGCGATGCTACTACGATTCGCAACTGTACCAGAGACCAAAATGTTTTCTCCTGGAACGTAAGCTGCCCGATCTAAGACAATGTTGCACTCGATGGTGCCATAATCGAAGCATGCAACACCTAGTTTGTGTTTAATTTGACATTTAAAGGGACTCTGAAAATGATATTTAATTTGAATAGTTTTAAAATTAATATTTTGTGTTTTATTTACCGATAATGCTGGTTCCAATCTCAAGTCAATTGGATTCATAACGACAAATACTTGATGATTTTTATGAATAAGTCCACTGGGTTCGCGCAAGGCTGCTTTACAATAGTACTGAATCCAACCATAACGTCCTAAGAATGTTGATGGCAAACCATGTGGCAGTCCAAGTTTAAATGGAAAACTATGAATTCCAGGTGATAAGACAGATAAAGATCCTTGATCGACATCACCAAGTAATTTCATGCGAAAGTCAATGTAACTTTCTTTGTCATAGACGCGCTCTTGTCTCACAGACCGAGATCGAACAACTCCCTCACCAACGACATGAAAATGAAGACCTGCAAATTTTAATTAAATATAAGTTACAATACAAAATAAAAATTTAATTAACGGTGGGTGGTCACGCGACCCTATATAAGGTTTATCATCTTAATTTTAAATGAATGTTAACTCCTACTCAAAATTAATTAGATAATAAGTTATGTAATTGAAATGAACGTGAAACAGTGACACGTGTAACTTCGTCTTACCTAACGCAGGTGTCTCATCTGCAAGCTCTAACAACACCCTGCCAGATAAGAACTGTCCTGGGAAGTATAACAAAGATGTATTGTCAAATAAGATGAGAAACTTCAGCAATTTTCGTGACATTCCGTTAAGATGCTGCAATGATGAAATAAAGTTAACAGTTTTGTAATTTACCAGATTTTAAATATTGTTAATTTATTAGATTTGAGTTTTCCTTATTTTTCCATTATCAAAATTAACTTTGATGGATTATTGTATTTTGTGATAAGATCAGTGTAAATTAAGACAGATTAACTTGAAACTTACACAAATAATTGATTATTTTTTAGCAAGTGCTTTAAGTTTGTGCATTTGTCAATTTAAATCAATTCATATTTACGATTGTATGAACTTTTTGTCCATAATAATCCGTTATTGCATATGGATTATATGAGCCACTATATGAACTGTGTGGGTTCATGATTTCAATTTCGTCGTCTGCACGATCACGTTCCATCATAATTTTAGTTTTATTTGTTTTTATTTAGTATCAACAATAATAATAATTTCACTTTTAATCCAAAAAATTGTATAATATCAAAATGTTTTGATATAAAAAAGTTTTGAAAAAAATTTAGTTCAACACGTGCTACTGTTTATATTATTTGTTATGTTTCAAAAATTGTTGAAGCATGTCTTACGTTGAAGTGTTTATCTACATAAAGATTTTATGAGTAATAATTTTTAAAAAGTATTTTAACATAACAAAATATTAACGGAAGTTTAAAAATAAGTTAAATTCTGTTTTTTTTTATGTTGAATGATAATCAAATTGTCTCTGAGTATTAAAAAAAAAGAACTTAAAAAGCCTTGGATTAGCTTTAGTAAATAGTCACCTAGTCTTTGCCAAAACGAACTGAAACTAAATTAAACTACAAAAGTGAATGAATAAAAAATAAAATAATAATGAAATTAAAAATTCAAAGTCAATGTGGGCACTCCTGTATATAGATCGGAATTAAATTTGATATACATGCTGTTAAGGTTGATAAAAGTAATGCAGTATTTTCCGGTTGTTTTTTTTTCTTTTTGTTTGAGGAGCGAACTTATAATTTCAATCTTGAATCTAGAAAAAGAGACATACGTTATGAATTCTAAGACTGAATGGCAAAAATTATTCAAAAATATTTCTCATTTACTTTTGCATATTTTTAACCCAATATTATAATAAATGTTTCACGTAACCTACACCAATCTACATGTTAATGACGTCATGATTTTTTGATATAGTAAAAATTTAATCTTTATCCTGCCATTAAATATTTGTAAGATCGGTTGTTTTTCACTTATTCCATATTAGATGTTGACAAGACAATGCCTTTAAGAATCGTAACATTGTTGCCAGTAACGACTTTAGTATTTTTTTAGAATTAATATTTGCGTTCGAAATATTTGTAGCTTAACCCAGTACCCTTAAAATAATTTATCAGCTTTGTTTACAATTTCTCTGATTTTAAGATACATGAGCAATTCAACAGCCATTTTCAATAATGAATGATTTGACTAAAGCCAGATATAAACTTAAAGAATTAACATGTTTTCTTATATTGTCTTAAACTTTTCTGATCCTTTGAAGAAACTCGATGGATTTACTCTTTTTAGATTTTTTAGTGGTACTTTTTCTTCAAAAAAAAATTGTTGAATTCCTTTTCGTGTGAATTTTAATAGTTTTTCTTTGTCGAACTGTTTTTGACTGTTTGAGCTAAATATTTTTATAATTTGCAATTTTATTTTCTTTAAGTTTTCATCGGTGTCTTAGCTAGTGTTTATACATGAGTGTTAAGTGAAGCTTCGTATGACTAGAAAATAGACACGGTGCAGATGTGAACAATAAAAAACAGAAAGATGATGATGTACTTCCTCTTCTAAAGATTTGTTTAGCTTGGTTCGAAACAACCATCGGTATATGAATTGGTAATCAAAGATCTCCGTCTCTGGACCAAGTCAATTTGTACTGCGGGCGTTTTCAACTTACAGTGTAATTAAATTTTTCAGAATTCGTATTCCTAATATTTTGATCTGAACTTTTTTATCAATTAAATAATCAATCATTGGATTTCAAGCGAAGCATTCAATTCAACCCCTTTCCCTTATAGATGAGACCGGTAAATTGCTTGTAACTTTAATCAGCCTTATCTGTATCATATTAACGTATATTTTGAATTTACGATTAAACTATGTATTTTTAATGCTTTTAAAAGCTACACTATTAATTAACAATTAGAATGCTAAATAGATCGTAAATTTGCGTATCGAAATGAGTTCTTCACTTCACAAACATCTGAATATAAATTTTTATAATTGGGCAAAACAACTTTAAAAAAAAACAAGAAAATTTAAATATTGAATTTAAATATTCAAATAAAAAAAATTCTTAATACCATATAAGGCACTAACCCGGAATGCATTACTGTAAATGTTTATTTTAAGAATTTCATTATTAATCATTGAATCATAATTCAATTAAAAAGGGTTCCTGTCTTTGTGTATATTCATACACAAAGTCACTACAATCAAATTACGTCATCAATTCAATATCACTATTATTGTAGTGTAGGCACCAAGGTAGTATTTTTTTTTTGAACATCAGGCCAAACATTTGCATTTTTGATGGTCTTTTACACAAAATTCACTTAAATTAATTGAAATTTAATTTTTATATACCTTGTACTACTATTTAATAATTCTTATTTACACTTTTTAATTCGAATTTTCGCTCATATTTTATTTAACTAACTAAATTAAGAGTAATTTTTTTTTAATATTACTAATCAAAATATACAAGAGTGTGGTTAATCCAATAAAGGTATGTTCGAAACTAAGTCTTGATGTTGCTTGTTCAACAGGTTTAATGCAAAATGAATAAAAGTTCAGTACATTGAGTTTGCGTAGTGAAGGTGTTCATTTTGAATTTAAACTCACCTTTTTGATACTCTTTGATGAAAAAAACGTGATTAAAAGAATAACTGACATTCAGACATTTTCTAAATAAATTTTTATGAAAATTGGGAATTTTTTTCTTCAAATTATTCACTCATGTGAGAAAATTTTATTCGTTCAACGTGCATCGGTTTCATAAATAAATAAATATTGACTAGTAATTAGGCCATTCTGGACTATTTCAATTCTATTTCTTCCAAATTCCGGCAAGTTTAACTCGGGAAGCATTCTGAAAAGTAAACGTGAATTTTTATTAAAAGAACATTAAAAAAAACACAAGTTTTGGATAAAAACTTTCATAATTAAAACCATGCTTTTTGTATAAATGTGCAAAATTTTGATAATTTTTATTTTACGATAACATAAAATATCCATTACCCGTATTTTTTTTGTTAATACTTATTTTTGTTTTTATTTCAAATCCAATATTGATTGCTTTGTTTTATTTACTTAATTCAATTCAATTGAAAGTCTTGGTTAGTAAAAAATAACAAAAAAAAACTAAAATTGGTTAAAAATCAGGACAAAACAAAATGTTAGATTCACTTTCAATTCAATCATGTTTCAATGATTGTTGTACCTCTCGTTTAAGTGCTTGCCGTGACTCATAATCGCTTTTGGCGAGTGCAAGTCGAATGGACCTTGGTTTATCCGGCACAAATTTGTGTATGAACCACACAGCTAAAAGAAGTAAATGTTCAACAATGAAGAAAATTAAGAGACTCTTTTCAACTCCATTTCGTTCGCGCCAATCCTGAGTAGATGGCGACAAATACATGACACCACAATTCGTCATAATTGAGATTACAGCAAGGGACTCAAATGCCAATTGCCAGGCTCCGATATTTTTTACTCGACGAGCGAATGGACGTCGATAAGCTTTGCATAACTTTAAGGGGAAAAATTAAATTCTTATGAAATAATTGAAGATAATTTGATTAGAGCAATTACCTTAAAGGCATCGATACGTATTTCTAAAATGTTGTTTAACAGTGCTAATAAGGCTGTTAATGGGGATACAGCAGCAAATAGCACAACGTATCCAAATTGAATATATAATTCTAAGTAGTCTTCATAAGTACTTAAATATGCATCCATTTTCGATTCTTTTGCTCGCTGTGAAATTAAATTAAAAAATTTAACGGAAATTTTCATTGAAATTTCAATTTAAATCTTACTTGTTTAATTCTTGGATCGTCTCCTTCCAATTCTGGTAAATTCAAAGCATTATAATCATTATTTTTATCACTTTCAGCTTGAGTATCCTCCTTCGTGAACCTTTTCCTAATCTTATTATCAATTATCGGCCACAATATTTCCATAAAATTCTGTACAAATTGTACAATCAATAATTGGCACAACAAATATGTCTTTAACAGCTTAAGATCTTGTCGTACAAACGCAACATAAAATAATGACAGAAAATTGTTAACAAATTCAATTACAATTAATTTATTCACTCGATGTCTATCGTATTGCGCTTGTGTTCGATGATTTTCCAAATCAGTAAGAAAATTTGCAAATTTTGAATATGCTAAGGGTAACAATGCAATCCAAATTGAATTACAAATTGATGGTATTAAAGTGATATAAGATTCGGGTCCATATAATTCAATTAAAATGTCCTCAACCCAAAATTGACTTATTGTGATTGTACTTGCGGCGATGAGGCATAAAATTATAACTGGCACAGATACACAATAAATTTGACGAAGGGTTTTCCAATAAGGATATTGGGGGGTCATTCGACCGGTAACTGGATCAGGTCCGAGTTCACCCTCGAAACCAGAGCGTGGGACATCGAGAGTTGCAAGTGAGATCGTGCCCCATCGATAAGCAAAGGTAGAACTTTTCCGTTTCCACAGCTCTAAGAATAAAATGATCCATATGAGGTAAAATGCACATAAAAATGGTAACATTTCATATGAGAAAATGTATTGCACAACTCCGAGGACGGCTGGTAAAATCAAGGAACGGCTGTAAAACCCGAGGAATCCAAAATACATTCCAATGCTCTCTCCAAAATAATATCTAATTTTATCTAACGGTTGTTTGCGATACGGTTTATACCAATCAACTGTGAGCAATTTCAAATATTCAACATCGTGTAATGAATAAAAATCATTGATCAATCCCTCTTTAATGTACGTTTGGATCAATGGCCGTGTCTGATCCAATTTGATTTTAGCATAGCCTGGTACAGAAGTTTCATCATTGAAGGGTTTAATTGAATCCAATGCATGCTTAACGAGAAATTGCCTTTCTGCGAATGTTAGGATTGAATTGATTTCCATTTTCGGATCCCAGAAGTCACTCAATGCAGCGACACTGAAAATCGTCATATCACCTCGTTTTGAGCGTTTCATCAAGGCAACTTCATCGGCTAATTGAAATAAACGTTCGTTTGTTGCACTCACATGGAGAATGAGATGGCTGTAAATGAAAAAAATATTTTTAAAAGGTATGTAGATGAAATTTCGTGTAACACCTTACTCTTTATTTGGTTCCATTGCGATTAAAAGTTCAGCTCCGCCATCGATCGTATTCGATCTAATTTTATCAACTAAGAACACGAGTCCTTTAAAATCGATATCTTTACTGAACTCAATGACCAGAGCAGTTTCCGGAAAATCACTCCCTTTAAATTGAATTAAAGGTCTTTTCTCTGAAAACTTATCATGTCGATTCCTTATCAACATTTCCGGCTTTCCAGGACTCTCCGAATACAAATCTTCAATTTCAGAAGATTCGTCACCACTCGAATCTGCCATATTTGCCTAATAAATAAAATAAATAATAATTTAACAAAAAAATAACAAATATGGCAATTAACACTCTAAACAGGTTTTGAAAGGAACACGAATAATAATAATAGAAAAAAAAACAACAACAAAAAATTTTGATGTGTTAACAGCTGATGATGAATAAAAAATATGCGACTGTGCTGAAACGACTGTCAATATTAAAAATTCAAGGGAAAAATTTACCATTAAAGCGAAGAAAAAAATGAAAGTAAAATTGCAATTATAAAAGTGAAAATCTCGTATTGCACGTAAAATATTATCAAGGATCTTTGCGGATGGTCGTCACAATTAAAATTTAAACTAGAATAGAATGACTTTCGTTAAAGATCCTTGTGGAATAATTTGTGTCCTCATCACATATATGGCTGTTTTGTATGCAGATTTTGTTACAATGAAATACATTATTATGCAAGTTTTTATCACAAGGTAATTATTATCCTGATGTTATCCTGAAAATAATTTTAATCATAATTTTATTTGGATGACAGTTTTTGGGCTCCAATCCATGTTGTTTGTTTCAACACAATTATTTTCTTGTTGGTGATGTCTCACTTGAAAGCCTTTCTCAGTGATCCTGGTACTGTGCCATTACCACAAACAAAGATAGACTTTTCAGATCTGCATGCAAATGAACAGGGCAATTATGAGAGAGAAGACTGGACTGTGTGTACGCGATGTGAGACATATAGACCGCCTCGGGCACATCATTGTCGGATATGTAAGCGGTGCATCAGGAAAATGGATCATCATTGTCCGTGGATCAATAATTGTGTCGGGCAAAATAATCAAAAGTATTTTTTGCAATTTTTAGTATATGTGGGAGCACTTGCAGTTTATTCCGTTTGTTTGGTTATCTCGTCGTGGATAACACCCTGCGAGACATGTTCTGGAAATGAAATGCCCGAAACACAAGCGAGAATGTTGCACAGTATCCTTCTTCTACTGGAATCAGCATTATTCGGATTATTTGTGATTGCAATTATGTTTGATCAGTTAACAGCAATTTTCCAAGATGAAACAGCAATTGAGGCAATTCAAAATCGCGGACCTTACAGAACAAATCGACAAAAATTAATGCTTTTGCGTGAAATTTGTGGAAAAGGACATCCACTTTTGTGGTTGTTGCCTTGTACTTCCGTCAGTCAGTATCACAAAGTACGTGATACACCTTTACTAAGTCATGATATTTAATTTGCTATAAGTACACTTAATTTAAGCTGTGTGTGAACCAAAACCAACTCAATTATGTTTGAAAGTTTAGAATTATTAGGTGAATTTTTTTTTTGTTTTAATTTAAGTAACTACAATTATATGTTTGCAATTAGATTTTATACAATTTGATATAAAAAAACAAAAAATTATGAATGATTGTGAGTTAATTATAATGTTAAGTTAAGCTTAAAAATTTGATGTGGACGCCAGTTATTTATCATTTAAATATCAGTCACATGACCAACTGAAAATAAATAAGTTTTCGGCACAATAACTTTAAAGTTTAATGAAAAAAAAACACAACTTATCAACAGTCAAAAAAAAAATAAAACAGTACAAAACCCTGCAAAAATAATTAAGTATATTTATAAAAACTTACCATGAAATCACAATTAGCTTTTTAAAGAGTTTCAATCAATTAGCTGGATCACAACATGAAATACAATCAAAATCTTAAGTACTTTAAAATGAAAATAGAAATAGAATGAAAATCACATCAAAATAAAAGTAAATGCTTGATTAAATTTTAATTTAGGCGGTTCAAAATATTTTTTTCAAATGTTCGCTCCCCTTTGCCCTCCTGTCGAAAATGAAAAAAAATCAACTTTTGACACAAAATTGCCAAAAAAGTACGGTTTTTGTTATTAAAAGATAATTTTTGATATTCCCTCCGCTTAAAAAGCGAGCCATCAGACAAAACATTTGAAAGTAAGTTTGAATCGCCTTATTTTAGGGCAATTTAAGTTCAGTTCATAGTCAGAGGATAAAATATTCAAATATATTTTTTTTTGTAATGCAATTTAATCGGTATTTGTTGGCATTTTTATTTAATTATTTTTAAGTTAAATACAGATATAATAATGATAATTATACGATGTAAGAATATAAAATTTATTACATCAAAATATGTGGAAAATAAATGTTCCCTTAAAATTCCATTAAAATTAAAACATATTTTATTTTGATTTTCCTTACAATTTTATACACGTTTCGCATATAATTCGACCTTTGGTTCTTCAATTTCTCGTTTGCATTGAATTATTTTGAGCTCGCGTTCCCATGGAAGGGCTTTACGTTGCTTCTCTTTGACTTCCTTTGGAACAGTTTCAAACGTTTTCCTTACAACAGCTTGCAAACTTGCAATTGTATTCTCAAAAGCTTTTCCTTTATCGTCGATATTTGATGAATGGGCTAAATACAAGGCAGCGAAGAGGTCACCTGTTCCAGTGAATCGAATTCCTTCAACTTTCGGAATTGATAAGCGATATTTCTGTTCATCACTTCCTTGCTTGTAACTCAAATAAGCTAACAATTCATCTGAATTCCCCAAATTCGTGGATGAAAGTGCGACAGTTCCAACTCCCTTTTCATGGAACCAATTACAAGCCTTCCACACATCGTCCTCACTCTTAATTTTCACATCAGTGATTAATTCTGCTTCAAATTGATTTGGTGTCGTGATATTTGAAAGTGGAATGATTTCATCACGATAAACTGGAAGAAGTTCCTTTGGCACATACATAAAATCATCGTCACCCATCACAGGATCACAGACGTAAGTCAAAGAAGGATTACTTTCACGTAACTTTTTGATAATGCCACCAATGTGTCTGAGGAAATTTACATTTCCAACATAACCGGTAAGGAGATGTGAGTACATGGATTGCAAATCATTCGCAACAAGACCATTAAAAACTTCATCTAATTCCGTTTCATTGAGGACTTGACCTTTAAATACCTTGTAGCCGGTATGACATGAAAATTGCACAGAATTAATGGCATCAACTTCAAATCCGAGTAATTGAAGGGGAAATGTGGCAGATTTATTTCCAACGTAACCATGGACGACATGACTCTGAATTGAAAGTACTCGTTTTTGGGATGATGATGACATTTTTCTGCTAAAATGCAACAAGACTGTTGGTGAGGAACGAACAAAATGTTTTGAACTATTCAACAGCACAGATGAAATTAAACTAAATGATTGCATATGATTTCTATTAAGAAAAAGAGAAATAATTTACATTGTTTGTAATTAAAGTTTACGAAACAGTCCGAGAATTTACTTACAATTCACGAAAACTCTTTCATTTATCTGGTAATATGCAAAATTTTATACCGAAAATTATCTTATCTCGAAGATTATATTTATTTAAATGATTTAATTTAATTTTTTAGTTCTTTAATTACTTCAAATGAAATATCGCTTATCACTAGAAACCAAATACATTGTATCAATGCAATACAAAATACTTTGATAACAAATTTTAGAATAACTTTATATGGTGAACCTTGAAAACATCTGATTTGGAGAATGCATGAAAAATGAAACATGTTCATTTGGATTTGAAATTAAAATTTTTTGTGGTATTCATTGTATTTCATGTGAATCTGAGTTCATTTCTGATATCATACTTGGACACCTTGATATTCAGATTAAAAAATTGGAAAAAACTTCACAGAGGTGTTGAAGAGACCACCATTAAGTGCTTGAAGCAAGTCCTAGAGAACTGCACAAAGAGTTCTCTCTCTTCTCTATTTAAACTGCTCTCATTTCGAAAGAATTTCTGATTTTCATTGATAAAAAAAACTTAACTGAAGTTATCAACGACTTTATCATGGACCTTGTTTAAACAGATTGCAAGTCATAAGATCAGATTACTTAGATTTCGATTTCACTAGATGGCGCTTTAAAAGAGTCGGTTAATAACTTTTTAATCGATTTTAAGGTTCAAAGCCGTTGATGACCCCTGTGACATACTGATAAAAATGTCCAGCAGACTGTCAAGGTCGTTGAAAACTTCAGTTCAGTGAAACCAAATAAATGCAATTCGTCATAATCAATGGATGCCAATATTCAAACACTCCTCTTTTATACAAACTACGTAACTAAAAAACGTAAATTAATGTAAACAAACAAATTACGATGCAGTTATTTGTTTACAACATTCAATAATATTATGTTGCTGTAAATAACCGTGTGGTGAGTAGACTTAAATAATTTTAATTCAAGAAATTAACGATAACATTCATTAGAATGAGTAATTGTTTTGAATCAGAATAAAAATTATTAGACAATAACAACAACAATGAAATATGAGGAATTGTAATCGTATGTGACAATAATAAGAAAACATGTTAATGAGCTAAATAGGGTTTTTTTTTGAGCTGCCCATCAAAATTAGGATGAAACAGCTCTAAGTTCTGCCTACGTACCCCCTCCTTACCTTGTCCCCTTAGGTAATCAGTCTCTATTAGAACTTTCATTAAATTAGACGAGATTCTATGAAAACGTACAGATTCACAAACCACTAAAAATCACTAAATCACCTGATTTATTGTGCCTTACTGAATCACATATGACAGAAGAAATAAGAAATATTGAATTAGAAGTTGTAAATTATGTGTGTATTCGTAGTAACTCAAACAGTAGACATACAGCTGGATTGATTGTGTACTTAAAAAATAAGATTAAATACGAAGTGGTTAATGATATTTATTTTAATTTTAATAACATTCTCGTCGTAAATGTGTATGATGGTCCATGTCGTGGTAAATGGATTTTCATTTACCATTCACCAAATACATCACATGTAACGTTTTTAAATAAATTTGAAGAAGTGCTTGAAACTGAATCTATAACGCAAATGCCTTTAAGGATTACTGGTGATTTCAACATTAACATTCATGACTCTGCTGTTGATACATATAAAACTAGATTAAAACTAATTTCTGTTAAATATAACGTATATCAACTGGTGAATGATTTTACACACTACCAAAGAGGCTCAAAGACAGTTATTGACCTATTTTTTGTAAATGATAAACATAACTTTAAAGTGATAGTGTCAAAAGAAGATCAAATAGCTGATCATGCAAATTTATTAATTATGAAAAAACAAAAAATTAAAGAAAGTAAAAAGAAAATCATTGTAACTGATAGAAGAGATTTATATAGTGAATCGAATTTATTTGAAAGATTTATAAATGAATACAATGAGAATATTGAATTTCAAGAACTAAATGAGACAATGCGATCCAAAACTCAGTAAATGACCTAGTGAAAAGTAAAGTGATTGACTTGAATTATTCAAAAGAATGGTATACAAATGAACTAAAAGTTTTGAAACAAAAAAGAAATGATGCAGAAAGAAGGGCAGGTATGATCAACGATGAACAAAGCTGGAGTATTTATAGAAACATTAGAAATTTATATAATAAAAAATTGAATGAAAAAAAATCAGAGTCTATAAAAAATAAAATAAGTGAAAATATACATGATTCAAAAAAACTGTGGAAAGAACTCAAAAAAATAGTTAATAATAAGTGCAATACAAGTGAATTCATGAAATTTGACAATGAACTAATCTGTGATAAAAAATTGATTGCCAGTAAATATAATCAGTATTCAATAGACAGTATCAAAAATATATGTGATAGTATACCTCCAGTGCAATATGATCCTATTAACGTTAGACAAGTATCCAGATGGACACAGTTTGAATTAATTGACATCAATACAATTGATAATATATTAAGTGCAATGAAAAAAGTATCTGGTCTAAACAATATTAATGTAACTGTGATAAAATTGTTGATGAAATCGTGTCCCCACATTATTGTTAATTTAATAAATGAATGTTTAGAACAAGGTATATGTCCGGATGTTTGGAAGTACACTGTAGTCACTCCCATCCCTAAAATTACGAATTCAAATAAAGCTGAAGACATGCGACCAATTAATAGTGCTCCTACTTTCGATAAACTGCAACAAGCAGTAGTGAAACAGCAGTTAGAAAAGCATCTGGAAGAAAATAAAATAATCACCAAATTTCAATCTGCATTTCGTGATAAACATTCATGTGAGACTTCACTCAATTTAATAATTAATATGTGGAAACAAAAGAAAGCCAAGAAAAGAAAAATAATTGTGTTGTTCCTTGATTTGAAAAGAGCTTTCGAGACTATAAATAGAGAGATAATGATACAAAAGCTCAAGGCATACGGTTTCGAAGGAACCGTTTTAAAATGGTTTAAAAGTTGGCTGTCAGGGCGCAGGCAATTCACTGCTTTTTGCGGTGAAAAATCAGGCCAGGCCTCTATTGATATTGGTGTCCCTCAAGGAACCCCATTGAGTTGTCCGTTGTTTAATTTATATATTAATGATATTGTGAATGTCCCGAATTACTGTCAAATGAATTTATTCGCAGATGACGCTCTTTTATGGATAGACTCAAATGAAATTAATGACGCTTGGAATAAAATAAAAAGTGACTATAGAAATATTAAACTGTACTGTGATATGAATAAACTAAAATTGAATTTAAATAAGACAAAATGCATGATAATAGGAGAACGAGAAACAGGAATTAGGAATATAAATGTAAGCGGAGATGAAATTGAAACGGTCAAAGAGATGAAATATTTAGGCGTCATTATAGACAATAATTTGAATATGAAAAGGAATGCGGAACATGTCACTAAAAAAATGTCAAAAATGGTGGGCTTTTTAGGGAGACACCGTAAAAAATTTGACAAACAAACTCGCTTGACACTATACAAATGTATGATAGGATCTATAATTGATTATTGCAGTACCATTTTATTTTTAAACAATGACAGAGAACTAAGAATGCTTCAAACAGTACAAAATAGAGCGTTAAGAATTATCACATATGGAAATAGATATACTAGAATTAAGGACATGCTCGATGAAACTGAATTATTAAGTGTAAGACAAAGGATATATTTTAATGTATTAGTATTTATTTTTAAAGCAACAAAAAATCTCCTCCCTGGATACTTGTCAGTAAATATTGTAAAAATCGGAAATGTTCAACCGTACAATTTAAGAAACTGTGATAATTTAAGACCTAACTGTGATATATCCTTTGCGGAACAAGACTCTGTATGGTATAAAGGCATAAGACTCTATAATCAAATGAAAAGAAATTGTGATATAAACTGTGATACTGTCGAAAAATTCAAAAAAATAGCAATAATTTATGTGAAAGAAAACTTTAATTTTTTATGATCATACCTGCCTGTGTAATATAAGTTGAAATATCATCGAAAGATGGAACCAACAAACAACAACAACAACACTAGTTCCAAGTGCCTACCCAATGACAAATTTCTATGAGTTCAATAACCATCATCAAATTTTCTCAAATTAGTTTTAGATTTCATCGAATTATTTTCAATTTTCCTATTTATTTACTGTCAACTAAAATTGACAGTTTGCCAAAAACTAAAGAAAAATATTAAATAATAAAAGTAAATTTACAATGAAACAACGAATGAACTTATCTGTATACCTCTTTATAAATTATGTTCGGTTTATTAATTTAAATTTTAATTCATTACATTTGATAAGAAATTGATTTTTACTACCTTGATTCTATTCATTTAATTACATAACGATCATATGGCATTTAGAAAGTGATTGAAAGTTCATTTACGTCAATTATTATTTTAAATTTAATATAAAATTTGATAGTGGCCTTTGCTGATGAAAGAAAAAATTTGAATAAATACAACGCGATTTTTGATATTCTTTCATCATCTTTTAATAATTTTTTTTATTATTTGTGGAGATAAAACATCTGCAAATGTGTATTAAAAAAAAAATTCCTAAAGCACAAAAGTTTGTGTCCTCATTATTTTTTCAATGATTCATGTACTGTTTTTTCAATTGAAATAATAAAGAATTGGAATTTAATAAAATTAATCACTTATTGAAATATTTTATTTACTTTAAGTATTATTACAGAAATGGAAGAAAATTCTTGAAAGCATTCAATAATAAGAAAATTTTTCACTCGTGACAAATAAACAGTATTGTTTAAAGTAATAATAATAATAGAATGTCAAGTTTTCGCTTTGAAGGTCGACTACTTAAAAGTTGTTGAAATATAAACTTAATAAGATCTTGTTAGATTATGAAACTTGATAAATTGGATTTTCTTTTCAGATTTGATTTTATTTGATTGATTTGAGGTTAAGTTACATGATCAAGCTAGCCCATAGAGTTACAAACTGGTAATATGGTTGGATAAGCATGCTAGTGCTCTAATCGAGGCGACCTAGAAACGCAAATACTTATTTAATTTGACCGATAATGAAATTAACAAAAATTTTATCATTGCAGAAGACGAAGCAGAACAAATTAATTTATGATTTGACTAATATACCACAGTATTCTATGGATTTGGCTACATTCAATTCATTCATTATAAAATTATTAAAAGGAATGTATGAAGGAGAAAAGAAAGACAAGGTTATGAAATGAAAAATGCTTCTCCAAGCCAAGTACGGATTTAATGTTAATGTTTTGAAAACTGAAAGTGAAAAAGATGTGGGCGTTTAGCAGAGTAGACACTGATATGCAAAATAAACAACTTTTAACTTTAAACAAAAAAAAATAATTAAAAAAATTAAGTCTACTACCAATATATAGCACATTCAAACTCGTATCACTCAAAAATCAACTTTAACAACTAATTTCTACAACAAAATTCTTTTTTTGAAAAGTCACATGCTGAGCAATCATTCTATAAAACAATTTTTATTTGTTCTAATGAATAAATATTAAAATATAATTTTCTATTCATTTTTTTTCTGTATTTATAATTTAATATTAACTTTTATTATACATATACCAAAAAAAATATATAAACAAAATTATTTAATTTCATTTCATTTTAAATAAACTTCTTCTATATTTGTGTTAGTGATTTGCCGGTATGTAATAATAATTTTGTTTAGCCGGTTTTACTAAAAATGAATAGAATTTAATTTGAAATTATTTTTGCATGATTAGATTTAAACAGAAATGATTAGACTTATTTATTTTTTTTTTGTGTTAAAATTATTCATACAAAGGTGATAAGAAAAAAAAACGTGTTTTGTTTTGTTTATAATTTTTTTTTCTGTTTAAATACAAAGACAGTTTATTTCCATTGAGTAGTATCATAAATTATTTATTCAAAATTGAGACGCAATTTGTGTGTTAATCGTATGATTTTTTTTTCATTTCATGTAGATAAACATATTTTTATTGTTATCAATTCCAGATTATGTGTATGGTCTTGCAAATTTTTTTTTTCATATGTGTGAATTAAAATTTAAAATTATTATAAAACCCTATTCTGAGTAACACAAAAAAATATTCAACATGGAACTTTGAAGTAAATATTTTTGTATATAAAGTCGCGTATATGCCTCATTATGATTATATATGAAAAAATAATATACGCAGTAGAATCATTTATGTATACAGTAAACATATGATGATGAAAAATAATGAAGATTTTTACACAAACACACACCAGTCTTGTTGTTTATATTATTATTATTTCACATCGCTTTAAATACCGAAGAGCACATTATTTTCTTTTCAGTCTGCGCTTGAAAAACATTCAGAACGTTTGTATCATTTGTTAAAAGTCTTTAGTGGAGAAGCGGAAGTGATACAAAAAATTTTAATTTAATTCCTGATTAAAATTTGTCATTGCAATAAATTTACCATAAAATAAAATTAAATTGAAAAAAAATTCAAGGTCATATCAATTTAATAGTAAAGAAGATACAAAAGAAATATTTCAAAAGAATCTGAAGATTTTCAATAATTGACGACTCATACAAAATTTTAAATTCAAAGCCAAAATCTAGTCACTGTATTCGTTTTACTCGAATCTACATGATAAAAAGAGTGTGTGTTTTAACACATTATTAAATAATTTAAAAAAAAACTTTGAATTTTTGATTCAACCATGTCAGCATCACCAATTGCACGCCAAGCATGCTCTCATGCCCAAGCAATCCCTTCACGTAAGGTCCTGATTACAGATCCATCGCAAATGCCAGAAGTTTACTCGTCAACACCCGGAGGAACTTTATTCAGCACAACACCTGGAGGTAAGAGCTCTTAATTATTACGCACTTCAAGAGAATTTTCTCAATCAAATATTAAAATGTTGCGGCAGTCATAAAAAAACTACGCAGTTTCTGTTAAAAATATTATGTAAAAAATTAAAACATAGTATTTTTGTGATTCAAAACATGCGTTGACTATGTTCCTTATTTATCAATGTTTCTCTTTTGATTCCTTCCTTTCTACACAATCTTGTACATAATTACATTTTTAAAAGGGCGCATGTTACATTTCATGTGAACATGTCATGAACTTGTACAATACACAGAGTGAATTTGACTGAAATTCATTAAAATTATGATTTAAATTTTGACACAAAAAAAAACTAAATATTGATAACACGTGTCTGTGTAAAATACTACGCTATATTTTTATTTTAAATGAGAATCACTTATAATGAAATGTCCCATGTGATATAAATAAAATTCTGTATATTTACAATTTTTATTATTATTATTTTTTTTATTATTAGTTGAGTATTTTTTTTTTAAATATATTCTTTTTATCCATCAACGCATGTATTTTAAGCGCATGCGACCTCAAACTAAATTTGTATAAGAATTCCGGCAAAGATTGAAAAACGTGTGTCGTCAAGCACGTAGTTTTTTTGTAAATATTATTTTTTATTAATTTTGTACTATTTCAATGAAAGTTAACGATCAACCCTCACTTCTAAGTTATGCAGTTTAACAGACTTCCTTATTCTTTGACGTTTCATGGTACAGACCTACATATGTACGTACATACAATTTTAAATCATGAAATGTCACTCAGTGTCCACATTTTTATCAAAATTTAGTCTAAAATTAAACCAAGTTAAAAAATTTTAAGGACTAAGTCCATAGGACAGATTTTCATTTGACATTTCATTTGACGTTTCTTTTCTATAGAACCACAAACGCAAACTCAAAATTTTTATAAGTGAAATTTCCAAACGTCAAAAGAATTATGTTCTATGGACTTAGCCCGTAAAACAGAATTCATTTTGACGCTTGCAAATTTCACATACAAAATTTTGAAGTTCATGTACGTGTTTCTATAGAAAATAGACGTCAATATGAAAAAATCAATTCTATGGAATTTGCTTAACCGAAAATTTGAATTTAAAAAAAAATTCGAGGTTTTTATGGTGAAGATTTTTCAATCACAAAGATGACCTGTCAATTTTTATCTGATAACCAGCTACGACACTGAACTTAAATTTTGGACTTAGCACTAAGAAACGAAGGGTTAAACAAAATATTGAAAAATCACAAAAGTGCAAATAAATGTTAAAAAATTACTCTGAATCACCTAAAAAAAAATTCATATCTCACTCTGGTATCTTACAAAAAAAAAATGATATCAAATTTTTTTTCCTTCAACTTATTGAGTTCATTGTGCTTATTTCGTTTATTTAATTTAATAAAAATCGTTCTATTTTTAAAATTGCGTTTTTATACAAATATTTTTTATATAAACCTACATTCGATTCAATTCAAATCTTATCTCTCATTTTTTTTTCTTTAAAGGTACACGAATCGTCTATGAAAGAGCATTTTTGATGAATTTGAAAAATTCACCTTTAAGTCGAACACCACCAAACAATGTACCACTTGGACTAATGAAGGGACAACCAAATATTCCACTTCATAAAAAGCCACATCCAACATCAGGTCTTGCAACAAATAACTCGCCACCAAAGCACCACCACCAACAAAATAACAATAATTCACATCATGCAGACGATCAATTCGATATGGATCTTTAAAATGTGTGTGTGTGTAATGTGATTAATTTAAAATTAAAATTTAATAATAATAAATACAAAAAAAGTAATAATTAATGTTGTTCATCGTTCTTAGGATGTAAGATTAGAAATATTTTAGCTTGTAATATAAATTCTTAATAAAAAATATTAAAAATAATAATAATATGAGAGCAAATCAGTGATTTCATTTTAAATTTCATTTTAAAGTTAATTGTTAACCGAAAATTCGTGTCATATAAAATTTAAATTTAACTCTAACTTTTCTTATTAACGATTTTAAATGTATCGAAATCAATGTAAATGACTTAAATTTTGTTTAAAATTCTTATCAAATGAATTTTAATGTTAAATGATAAGATTTTTTCTATTTAATTTTATAATAAAATTATTTCTAAATTAATCAGATTTCATTCATTGAATCAGTAACTCGATAAACGTTTAAAATTTAAAATTAATTGAATAATAAAATAAATATGAAAAAGTGTGAAAAATCACTTTGAAATTTAAAATGTTTGTTTTCATTTAGATTTTATCTGGAAGAAAATTCGTAATTTTTATTTTTTACAGGTCGTGTGAAATAATGTGGCCGAAATTATGCATTGAATTCATCAAAGGCGCTAAGAGCGTAAAATTCATAAGGTGGCCGTTACGCTCGTAACCGTAAAAGCAATATTATGTTTAAAAATCGCTTGATCAGTAAATTTAAAACCTAATTTTTTATTTATACTTAGTTTATTGAAATTTTTTTAATGGAGCGATCAATTTTCGATTCTAATTCAATTTACGCACTTCTTTACCGTTCTTGCGCCCTTACGCTCACTAGGTGACTTTGAATTTTTGAATCGTTACATAACTTCAATGAAAAAAAATCAAACATTATGAAATGATAATAAATTAACTAAAGCATGGTTAATATTTTTTTTTTTTTTAATTCGTAGTGTAAAAAGTCTCTTAACTTTCAGCCTGTAATAAACTGATTAGATAAGAGTTTGCCCTAAGACATAAACTGGAGATAAAAATAGTATCAATTACGATGAGCAAAAATTTGAAGACATTGCATCACTTTTTGCTGTCCTTGTCCTAATCGTTTCTTTTACACTCCAAGGCAAGCCAATGATGAGATATCTGGATGTAATAAGAACATAAGTAACATAAATGTAGGTATTTGCTGGGCTGTTCACGGGCTATGCTATCAGAATCGAAATTTTTCATCAATCTTTAATAAAATAAAACTATTTCATATCATATTTTTTATATAAAATTCTTGGATGCATGACCTACACTCAATTTCGGTATTTGTTTCATGTCATATTCTTTAAATTATTGTAACATTTTATCTTTTTTTTGGAGTAGCACACTCATTTTGATAAAAAGGTAAATAGAATCAAAGAAAAATTATCTGTGTCAAAATATATTTTATTTATTTTTATTTAATTGCTGATAAAATCAAAATTTGTTCAGCCTTGAGACATTTTTATTTTAAATTAATTAATACTTTTGATTATTTTTGTCTTTATGTTGTTATTAATTGATGATTAATTGTTTTTCTCATAATTTTTTCAAATGTGATGACTCATTTTTCTTAGACATTAATATTTTTCATACTTTTTTTTTAAATTTTATTGTTATCTGATCATTTTTTTAAATAAAATTAATCATAATAGTAAATGATTTTAACCAGTTCCTTGAAAAAATGAAAATAATCCAGCTCATTCTCAAATCAGAGCTCATTAAATTCATGTTGACATTAAAAAATATTAGTTTAAATGTTTTGAATTTTCAAAATTTACCGGTAGTAACTTCAAGTTAAGGCAACTTATTATTTTATTTTATTTAATTATTTTTTTTCAATGTAACATGGAACACATTTTTTATTAAATTTAAATTTAATTTAATTTAAAATGTGATAAATTTTGTTTAAGGTTAATATGTGAATAATATTGGATGGGTCCTAATTTTGACTAAAACTAAATTTATCATGACTATATTTTTTTGTTTGTTATATTTTCAAATTAGAATTGGATATTTAGAACCATTTATTGTTACAATTACATTAAATTAAGTGCTTAACATTAAATTTCATTTCGTGAAAAAATGTGTAATTGTCTTTTTTTTTCATCAAATAATTTTTTTTTATCAATTTTCTTAAATTTAATAAACATTTAAAGGTAACTTTTATAGATATATAATTTCAATTAAATTAGTAACATTTAAGGATATTATTTATAATAATTTTTCTTTTCAATATTCTTTTTTTTTTTTGAAAATTAAGGCAAATGGCCAAGTCCTTGTTGCTGCAAATGTGGTAAATGTTGACTTAGTTGAAGCAAGGCTTGGCGAGTACGTTGCTGTTCTAACCGTTGTATGGCTGCAGTTAAATGTGAATTTTCAACAAAAAGATCTTTTGCAAGGAGATCTGCATTCGCAAGGCGTTGTGCTTGTTCAGTGATGACGACAGTTTGGGCCTCAAGGCGATTACGGAGCTCAACGATTTCGAAGCGTTGCTGTTGCCATGCTTCTAAAATATTATTAAAAATTTATATGCACATTAATAAAATACGTAAAAAAATGAAATCATTCATGGTACTTACGATGCATCACTGTCTCCATGTATTGCTGTTGTTGTTTAAGAACATTCTGTAAATGTTTATTTTTTTGTTCTAGATACTGAATGCGATTAGATAAATTGGGATGTGGCGTATGCTGTTCAATTGAAAATAATTCAAATAATTTTGTCATGAAATCCACAAATTTCACTGTAACTTACCGTATACGCTTGAGCTAAAATTGGCTTAGCTTCCTGTAGCTGTTGCAATTCCGATATCAATGAATCCCGTTGATAAACCAACATTTCAACTTCTTCCTTTAGATTTTTTTCCTTCAATTGAATATCATTGTAGTTAATTGGACTTGAACTTCGAGTTGAGTGATGTCTAAAATAAAATTACAATTAAAAGTTAGAATTAAAATAGCAAGAAATAATTTTAATGAAACTTACACACTGTGAGTCGTTGCAACACTTTTAGTTGAAACTGCATCACATTCATCTCCTTGTTCGACTTTGACAGGTTTTTGAATGGGTGAAATTGATTTTCTTTTATTTGCATCCTCTTCTTCTTTGAAGGAAATTCCTTCAGGATTTTGCGGTTTCTGATTATTATTAAACACTGGATTTTGATAATCCCTTGCAGGACCATGAATCGTGCTTTGGTTCCAGAAAAGGTAGGAAATTGTTGAGCTTGCCGGACTATCGGGTGTATCGATGCGTGGCGGTGTTGGAGGTGAATAATTTTTGTCTTTGATCAAATGATTGTTGCGTGAAACTTTCAATTTCAATTCTTCAATCTGTTTGTCACGTTCTTCGATAGCTGAACGCGCTTTTTCAGTCAATTCCTCCATTTCTTGTTCCAATGCTAGATATTGTTGTTCCAGCATTGAATTTTCAGCGATTGGTGATAATTTTCCATCTTTTTCAGTTGCACTTGCAAACTGATCTTCGTACTCGGACATTTTACTTAACAGTTCTGTGAATTTATCATCACTTTGACGTTGTTCCTCCTCATAAAGTAACCGCTCTTCTGCTAATTTATTTTGCCAATAATCCTCACAATCCTCATATTCCTTTCGCATTTGCTCGAGACTTGCTTCCAAGTCTTGACAACGCTCCTTCAATTTCTCATTCTGTTTCACCCAATCATTTTGATCTTTTGGAATCGCCTCCAATCGACTTTGAAGTTCATTCACTTTGAGTTTCAATAATTTCACGTAATCAGGATCACTTAAACTCGATTCAGTTCCTTGAGAAAAGCCCGAAGTACTTGGTGTATTTGAAATTGAATTATTTAATTCGGTATTTAGTGCCATCCATTCACCACTTGTTTCAGACTCATTACCCACATTACTTGTCTCATTGTTACATTTCCGCAACTTTCCTTGACGTGGACTTTCCTCTGAAATCCGTATTTTACTTGGTGAGTCCATGCGACGTTTCATCGCGCCAGTTCCATTCATTTCCTGATCAATTGATCCAGAAATACCTTCATCCTGGTTATTACTTTGCTGTTCTAAGGCCATTTCAGACATTGCTTTGCGTGACTTGTATCGAGTGAGTTCGATATTCAAACCCTCAATTTCAGTTGTAAGTTCGTCATTTTTATCCCGTAAATTTGAGTTTTCGATTTGTAACGACGAGACTTTGTCCATTAATTCCAAAATCTCTTCATTTTCTTTCTCTTTTTTCAATTCCATTGATTTCAAGTCCTCTAATTCAGCTATCTCTTGGTTTAATTTAATATTTTGCTCATATAAATCCGTGATTTGGTTTTGTAAATCGCATTTTTCACTGTCTAATGTACTGTTTTCCTCTAATAACGATGACAGTTCAGCTTTTAATTTATTTTCCTCGGATTCTAAATTTTTGATGCGATTCTCGAGACGAACATTGATGGCCGTGTACTGATCACGTTCGGTTGTAAGTTGCTCTGTTAGCTGTTTAATTGTTTCAGTGTGACGATTTTCAAGTATTTTAATTTCATTTTTAGTTGTCTTTTCGATTGTCAGGTGTCGTTCATCAACCTCCTGAGCTAATATTGCTGCCCTTCGATTCATTTCCTTGTTATTGCTGTACAACTTTTTATTTTCATCGATTATTTGCTTAAATGCATGTCGTAAAGCACCAACCTCAGCCTTATGTAAAATTAGTGAAGCTTTTAAAAATGGCAGAATTTCCTTTTCATCAGAGGATCTCTGAATTTCCTCTTCTAGTGTTGTAATCAATTCAGAAATCTGTATTTCGTTGCCACAAAAACCCAATCCAACTAATAAGGCACTTGCACTAACAACTCCAGCCGATTCCCACATTTCAATGATAATATCAGAGTTGACACAACCAGCTTCCCTTGTTATAGCTGACAAACAATATCGATCCTCATCCGAACTCTTATTCGAATCAGTGTTTGTAATTGTAGCAACAGTTTCCATACTATTTTCACGCGATGATAACACATTCGAATCATTTTGTATTAAATTTACAAATTGCTGATAAGAAATTGTACTATTTGTCGGAATTGATAACTTTTCAAATGCTTCATGAGCTGCCTGTTGAGCACCCAAATTATGTAATCCGAGTTTGATACACACAGATTCCAGTTGATTAATGTTGATATTTAGGCGATTTTTGTCGTCGTCAGTGCTGATACTTGTCCAAATCTCTTGTAAATTAATTGACAAATTCTCAACATCGATTTTTGGTTGTTGATTCACTGGAAAAATTAAAATGTTTATGTTATTCACAATGATTTTTATATTTATGTTAAGACACATTTTTAAAGGGATCTTTACAGGTGAGAGATCAAGTGATAAATAAACAATTTTTTGAGAAATTTTGAATGAAAGGTTTCCTGTTTTAAGGTACCTTATGTAAATTTGACCGATTTTAAAATCATTTCTACTTAAAATCAAAAATAAATTAAAACAAAAGGGCCATTAAATGTTCTCATAGAATATCAGGTACATAAAAAAACCGTTTTGAAATTTCCTGTAAAACTGAAATATGTCTTTATGATGGTAAACGTGACAGTTTTTTGCATGTCACCTCAAAAATGGGCCTTGGGTGTGAAAATATTCCCGTTTCAGGATTTTTCATTATTTTTTTCCATTTAAATTATGATTAAAGTAAAAAAGGCGTCGCCTTTAAATTATTTTCCAAGGAAAATTCAACACGGTCCATTTAAATGCAAATTAATCCCCTTTATCTTTTATTTTAATTTTTCTGGTACTCATTGAAATGAAAATTTACCTGTTCTATTTTTTCCAATACGGTTCTTCGCATGGTCATTTTTGTATTGAGGTGGTAAAGAGGCACAACGTTTCAATCGGCTCGTTGTAATCGGTCTTCTTCGTTTCGTTTCTTGCATTTCACTTTGTGATACAGATCGCTTAACTTTATTTTTGCTCTGATTCGATCTCGTTTGAGTTGGAGACTCGTAATAATCCTTTTCATCGTCATCTTCTTCATCGGAATCGGTCAAAGTTGAAGCACTTTTTTCATCAGTTGGATCATTTAGAGGATTTTCAAGGGGACGCGACCTTCGACCATACTTTTTTCTGCCAACAACAAATTTCGGTTTAATTTCCCTGTCAGATGTTTCTGGATCGGATTGAGTTTCAACAACAGACATTTTTTCTTTGAAGCTCTTGTGGAGTTGAAGTGAATCTGAAGAATTCTTACTCATTGTGGTTTCTAGAAAAAAAATGGAAATAAAAATTTAATATGTGAAAATATTTTGACATGAAAAGGGGGGAAAATTCAAACATAAAGCTGAGACATCATTAATCATTTGTGAATCAAATTGAGCGGTTGTATGTCATGTCTTTCACTTGTTTCATTTCAGTACTCGTAAAATTGAACTCAAAAACATGATGAAAAGTTTTGTACATGAAAATGTGCAAAGGTACAACAAAAGAAAAATCAATTTTAATTATAGTTAGAGAACAAGCGTTATTTTGTTACTTTTCAATGCAATGAAAATGAAAATAAAATCAAAATAAATTCAAACTTACCTTCAGTCATATTCAATTCTTCACCAAGAACCTGAAGCAGAGCCGCCCGAAAATCATGAAAATTTACCACCCATTTGTTATCATTCTTATCTGTCTTATATCTGGCAGTTAATAAATTAACTAAGGCCTCTCCTCGATTTTTCAATTCAAGATTCATACACAATTTAACTAACCCATCACGATCCAATCCTTGCTTATCCTTGTCTTGAAAACTGTTAAACAAGTCAAAGAGTCGTGCTTCATATGGGTCATCAGTGGCTAATTTTTCTTCCATTTAGTACGATAAAAATTTATAACATCACATAACACAACAACAACAACAACAATTGACTGTAGTACGTAAATTTTTATGTACATTCATGTTTTTTTGTGCATATTAAAGACATTTATACATCAACGAATGTTCAATTCAATTCAATTGACACACTAATGTTATTCCTCTCTTTATTTTTAGGTGTGACTTTTTACTATTTTTTTACATGAATTATGTTCATAAAATTTAGTTTTATTTTTAACTTTTACAATGAAATTTCAATAATTTTAAATTAAATGACTTTCCAGTTTTTTCATTAAAGCATTAAATGATTCGATGAATATTTGTGGGGGATTCTAATTAAAACATGCAAATTTTCAATTAATTTGTGGGTGTCTTTGTGTGTCGACTATTATGATGATTATTAGTACGATTGTTATTTTTGTGTATCTTTATTACTATTATTATGAATTTGATTAATGTGTTCACTAAAAATAAATAAAAATTATAAAGAAATTGATTAGATTTCATTCTATGAATTTTCATGTACAAGAATTTAATGGCTTAAAAAAAAAATATTTCTACCACAAACAAAAAAAAAAAATGTAGGACAATGATAAAAATTCATATTAAACACTGATTTTCATACCTTTTTGAATGTTGTTCACATTATTTTACAACTTATTTTGATTAATTTAATATTTTTAGGACCTTTGTTTGTATTTTTTGACTAAATTTTATCGATTTTCTTAGCACTCAAATTTATTTTACTCTTTTTTTTGTTTACAGACAATTGAATGTGACATAAATTGATTGAAAAACAGGGTATCCAGCAGATGATTCAATGAATTATTATGGATCTTCCACCAAATTAGAGTTATGGTCAGAACATAAACTACCCACTTTTTAAACTACCCACTTTTTACTACTCATCAATGTACGCATTGAACACACCTATTTTTTTGATGTTTATAACAAAAACAAATCAAAATATATAAAATTTTGATAGAATTAACATTCACTGTGTAAGAAAAACATTAAAAGTGATTTTTTTAGTTTCATTAATCATTTAATTTTGCAAAAAAAAAAAATTAATTTTATCCTTAACATAAAGCTTCGTTCAAAACACAGTTGATTTATGACACAGTCGATTGAGTTTTAAAAAATGACAGTTGAGAAAAACATTTTGAAAATAAATAACATTGCTATTTTAGGTTATTATGATCAGTTTACACTAAATTTTTATTAAATAATTAGTTTTATTTGAGTTTTGTTTAATTTTAAGAACGAAAATCATTGAAAATATTTTAATTTCACCAGAAAAAAAAAGTGTGATTGAACAAATCAGCTGATTCATAAACGACACAAAACTTGAAACTTGTATAGAAAATATAATACATGTAAAATAACACACAAGTATGGGCAGCATAATATCAAAATGTCAATATCAGCTGATGAGTTACCCTTGTGCTGAAGTTATACATGTATATTTTTGTTTGTACATGTTTGAACCTGTTTAGATGGAAACATTTTTGAAATTAATTGCAAAATATGCATTTCAGCTCTTGATTTTGAGTTTTCGAATTGTGACTTTCTGTGTGAAATTGGCAATTTTTGGTAGGAATACGGTGTTCAGCTCTTGAATTCCAAGTTCGAATGACGATTTTTTGTGTGAAATTCTCAAAAATGATGTTCAGCTCTTTAGTTTCAAGTTCGAATGACGTTTTTTGGTTTTAAGTTAGCATCCAAGATGTTCAGCTCTTTAGTTTCAAGTTCGAATGACGTTTTTTGGTTTGAAGTTAGCATCCAAGTTGTTCAGCTTTGAGTTTCAAGTTCAAATGAGGTTTTTTGGTTTGAAGTTTGCATCCAAGTTGTTCAGCTCTTGAGTTTCAAGTTCGAATGATGCTTTTTGGTTTGAAGTTAGCGTCCAAGTTGTTCAGCTTTGAGTTTCAAGTTCGAGTGACGATTTTTGGTTTGAAGTTTGCATCCAAGATGTTCAGCTCTTGAGTTCCAAGTTTCGAATGATGATTTTTTGGGGTGAAATTAAGATTCAAGATGTTCAGCTTTAACTTTGTAGGTTCCAAATCATGACTTTTTGTGTTCAGCTTTTGACATTCATTTGGAGTTCAAAAATTTTATTTTACTAATTGAATGGCCAGCTTCTGTCATTCTCTAGACCATTGTATTATACCCTGATTTTTAATCTTAAATAAATCAAAATTGTTTTGACGCGGTTCCAAACAATATTTAAACATACGCAAAAAACTACTCTCATAATGCATATTTTGTCGATTCACAGTAAAACCAACTCCAACCTATAATCAACCTAATTAATGCACTCCAAATCATATCAACTCACATAATTCACTTTTAATGTACTTGTGCTATTTTGCACCAATAAAATTTATCAAAAAAAACACATGTTCACCACTTCTATAAAACTCACATACATCTCACAGACACATTTTCTCGTCTCATTTCAACTAAAAAAGACACCTGTTTGCATTTAAGTGCTTTCAATATTTACTACAAAATTCATTTGTTTGGCACAATACCATTTAAATTAAAAAAGGACTATTCTCCCAATCCTCTCATCTCTAACACAGCGTGTATTATATGTGGAAATTGGTTAAATAACAATAATAATAACACACACAAAAAACCCAAATATATCTGACACGCGCGTGAAAAAAATCTTCGGGAACTCATTTTCATCTAAATTTTTCTTCCCCTCAAAAAAATGTCTTTTTAGTTATTTCAAAGTGATGCTGTTAAAATAATAAAATAAAATCATCTAGTAGTAAAAAGTCTTTCTTTGGGTGAAGGTTAATAAAAGAAGAAAAAATCTTAAAATACAATCTGATCATCGCCAAAAACCTAATTTAACCGGTTTTTATTGTAACTCAAAATATAAAAGATTTTTTTATTTGCATTGCAAGCAAGTGGAAATATTTTTTTTGTGTTTCTTTGAATTGAATTGAATTGAATTAATATTAAAAGGAAAAAAAAGTGTTTTATATACACAAAAAATCACTGGTGTAAGAAAAAGAGGGTTTAATTATGAAAAAGTAATTACGATAATGAAGAATTTCTGAGAAAAATAATGAAATGAAAATACATGAAATTGAAAAGAAAAGAGATTCAGTGAAAGTAAGAAAATTAATATTGCAATTATTATAAATCAAAATTAAATACACGCGCTTGGTTTACATTCATGAGAGATCAAATGAAGTTGAAGTGTTAAATGAAGCAAAAGATCATACAATTGATAAAATATTTCTTTTTTTTTGAAAAAAAATTATAAATCAGAAGTCTGTGTAAGACATTTGGAATGTTTATTTTGATTTTCATAAGTCATTGAGCAATAAAAACTGAGGATAATTTATTGATTAAAAAGGTAAGACCGAAAAAATATTTATGAACTTAAATGTAATTGAATAATATTGAGATTAAATCAGTTAAACGATTTATTTCAACGTTATGTTTTATATTTTTTTTTTATTTCAATCATGTCCCTTTTTATCACTCCTTTATTTTATTTCATTTCGTATTTATTTGAAAAGTATAAAAAAAAACAAAGAAAAATAAATTGGAAGCGAATCGTTTGTGAACAACTTAATAAAAGGAGACCCAAATTTACTCGGCAAAAATATAAACTCTATTTAGAAATAAAGGAAAAATTTTAAAGGTAGGCGTTCTTGTGTCATACACTCCTTTATATTACGAAAAAAAATGTAAAATGATCCATATTTATACTTTTTCATGCATAAAATGCGAAGGTATGAACCAAAAAAAAATAATATCAAAACCTATTACCAAAAATTTACTGAACTGATGTAAAATAAACTAATATACAGTGGAAATAATAAAACACACTCGAAAAAACACCTTAAAGCTATAAGCGATTACTTTTGTCAGGCTTTTGTGAAATGATAATAATAATAATAAAATTTTGTTGTCGTCAACACAAAAAAAAATGTGAATGACAAAAAATATGGTACAATTTTCGACATACAAGCCATAACCGCCACTTATATCCGACAAAAACAAATCAATTGCAATGAGATTACTTTTTTGTTATATGTATTATGATTTGGTCGTGATAAAAGGCCTTGATATATTTCGTAATTTGGCATTTTATTACTGATGCGGAGTTTTATTTCTGTCTTTAAGGCAATTTCACAAGATATATTTCATTTATTGAATAAATGTTGAGAGCAAAAAAACATATATGACTTATTACAATATATTTTCTAATAAGCACATGTATTTTTTTTATTATGATCATACCTATCTAATAACCACCTCAGGTGTTCTCAACAAAACATATTTGATATAACATGAAAACAGATATCATTATTGGAAAAACTAAGGAATATATGACTATGATCGATGATGATACTTATAAGTCCTATAAATGTTGTGTGTGGCTGATTTTATTACGCCACATTTCAAAATTTGATTTTTCTTTTCATATTCATTTGAAAATGAGTTTAAAAGAACACTTTCATGGAGAAAGAAAAATAATAATTATGTCAACTTAAATTGAGCACATGAAACATGATATGTGTCATTTGAAAGTGTTTAAAAGTTAAATTCAGGTTCAGATGCAATAAATTTGTACCGTATAATAAATTGCCTTGAGAAAGAAATAATATTTTTATTTCAAATAGTTGCAGTAAAAGTATAAGGAAAAAAAAGTTCAACAAAAGAAAAATATAGAGAGAGTCTGACATAATTTATAATCATTCATATTTTATGTGCAGCAATTTTTTCCTTTACTCCCTTTTTTGTGTGTGTGTGTCAGTAACAAACTAAGATTAAAATTTAAAAATGAAACTTTTTGTATACTACTTAAATACAATACAATTGGTGTGAATAAAATTTCTCTTATAAAACATTTTTTGGAGAGGTAAAATAACGAGCAATTTTTGTTGCTAATAATTGAACAAATCAACAAAGATAAATAGTTCGCATAAGTTGAACACAGAAAATATTTTAAGAGATAAAGTTTTAAATGTTGAAAAACAAACTTTTTGCTCACAAATTAAAGAGTTTTTAAATGGATAATTTATTAGTATACAATATTTGATTATTGTGAACAAAAATCATGCATATGCTTTGTTCTCATTCATAGTTTTAATCACCAAAGTGAAAAGAATTCTAAAAAACATCAATTTTAAAAAATTACCTTAGTAAAAACTTAATATCAAATTATTTTTAGTCTATTTTTAATTGTATTTTTAATTTTATTATTAATTATTAATTTATTTTAATTTAATTGTAGTGAAAATCGAGTTGTATTTCGAATAATTGTTAAAAATCTAGGAAACCAGTCAAACTCTTTCAAAAATAAAGTTTTTTTTCAATAGAATGCAAGTTTTTCAAAATAGACGCTTGAATTTTTAAAGCTTTGGATGATTAAAAATCTAAAATCAAGGATAATCATCCGTGCCAAGAAACTCGAATAAATTACTGGAAGAAGAATCATGTTTGTGAACTACATCAATCAATTTCCAGAATAAATTCAATTTGCATGATCACAGAATAATAATGTAAAGATTCATGGAAAAATTAACCTTCTTGGGTTGTACGACTTTTCTTGAGTAGATCAGCTGAATTTCCATATCAACGGATTCTTCTTTTTACAATTGCTCAGATAATTTCTATGTTACTATGAATACACAGCTGATCTATTATAACTCATTTAAAGTGAATTTTATGAATTATTATTATTGTGATTAATAAATTAAAATTAAAATAAAAATGGTAAGAAACAATTCTACAATAAGAAAATTTGATGAAAGTTATATTTCACTCGGTTACCCTTATTTTAAAAATGAGCAAGGAAATAAAGTTTCAAAGTGTCTGATATGCGAGGAAGAACGGTTGATCTCATCTATGACTCCTGCAAAATTATTTTATTTTTTAAGAGTCTCTTAGCGTGACGGTCTAAGATTTTAGGGAGACTTTATAATCTGTGTTTTTTGATGCAGGGTTACTTCTGCATATTGAGCTATAAAAGTTAAGGTTGGCAGTTCGATACTGCGATGAAACTTCACAATAACACTTTGAATTAAGAGCTAAATAAAGGTTGCGACTGTGGGATGAAAAGATAAAAGCTCATGTCCTCTGAAGATGATATCGAATTCACGATTCAAGACCTTTCAATTCCAGTTACAGAATTCTCTTCATTTCGTAATATAAATTCAATGTATACTACGACTGTGCTCCCAATCCTTCACTAATTCATTCAGACTTAATCGTATTTTGTCGAAATCAAAAACTTTTATCTCTCAACTGAATTATTTATTTATTTATTCCATTGAAATAGTTACTATTACGTATTTTTCATCAACTGATAACTTGTTCTATTTTTGTTTTTTACTTTTAAAAGACAAAGAACATACAAGAAAAAGATTTGTATTGAGATAAAAGAGGTTGAAAGTCAATCAACTAAACTTTACCAATTATAATTGAATTGATGGTAAGTCTGTAATATGTGTGTGATGTTTAAAGTTTATATAAATTTTATCACTTTTCATGAACTATCGATAATAATTATAGTGGTAGACACTTTGATATAATTTTATCGTAAATATTTAATCTTTTACTAACTTGTTTTGAATGGCATTCTTTGTGGTACTCTTCAAACAATGTAGACTTGAAATTTTTACTTTGAAAAATGAATCAAACGAAAATTCTCTTTGAGGTTTCTTTTTTTATAATTTATTTTTTTTTGTCGAGAGCTTTTGTTATGCTTTCAGCATTAAAACCCACATAAAGTTTGAATTCAAATGCAAGAATAAATAAAAAAAAATTCTTTCCTAATTGTATTTTTTGCATTTGAGTGATTGCCTTCGCTTTGAAAGAATTATATATTATACTTTTTTTTTGTTGTGAAACAAAATTATATTTTATGATTGCTTTGAGCATGTAAATTGCTTCGCTATTTTCAGCGTTTGCCCTTTTATCATGGGAAATGACAAGAAAAAAACCGCTTTATGTATTTTTTTTCTCATAAGAAAAGAAACATAAAGTAATTTTTTTTTTTTAAAAAAAAGTACTCACTCAATTGATTCATTTTTTTCTCTGTTTAAAGACACAGAAATTTAAACGTGAAAAAGAATTTTTCTACTTTTATTCAGGCATTTTAGTTAATTTTTCAAACAATACGATAAAAAACAGCTTAACATTTGTCAGCATTCGCTTGAAATACAAAGCGTATTTGATGTTAACGTACATTCGTATTTCATTATAACTTTTTTTTTCAAAGTTTTTTTTTTATTAAATTTATGTTTGAATGTTGAAATTCAAATAAAAATTTAAATAAACAAATTATTTGATTTTTGTATTCAAAATTATGTGTTATTGATTTCCATTGAAAAGAATTTATGAAAATATTTTTGATATTTTCACGTTTTGTTTTTCCCGATCATTTGAAATTCAATTAAATCTTTCATCGTGTCAATTAAATTTGAAATGAACCAATCGTGATATTTTTTTTTAAAAGCCAAGCACATTTGACCTCATTTACCTTTAAAATAAAATTCGTTGCCTTTCATTAACCCTTTCGTAACTCAATTGTACCCTGACGTGCAGGATTTTTTTTGATGATAAATTTTAACTAAGGGGGTCCTAAATAGACGAAAACAGTTTAGTTCATATTTTTAGCGTTTGTGGTTTTCGAGAAATAACATGTACATTATATTGTACATCAGTAATCAAAGGTTGTTGATCAATGTACAATATATTGTACATGAGTAATGAACGGTCATTGGGCACATTTCATCAAAACGTAAATATTTTGATAATCAATACTTAATACATACTTAATAAATCTACTAACAACAAAATTATAATGAAATATATTATTTTTTATTACATTTATTGTGAAAAAATCAGATACATAATATTATTAGTTAGGTACGTGTTAACGTTGGTAGGTACGTGTTAACGTTGGTAGGTACGTTGCTAACTGTGGTACAATATATTGTACAAAGACCCGTGACCGTTGATTACTGAAGTACAATATATTGTACAAGCACAAAAACAGATGAATTTTCCTTACCTTATGTGTTACTGTAAATATTTTTACAAAAACTGATTTCTGAAGTTATAATGTATCTTTAAAAAAAATCGGAGTCCGTTTACTAAACGACAAACAATAGTAATTAGCGGTTAAATTTGCTTAGAATTCAAAATTAAAATTTTGTATGACTTGGTATCAAAATATTATTTTAAAGTATGCTCACTGGGCATGAACAACTGTCATATATTTTTTTTTGATAAACCGGGATCTATTTAGTTGATTCAAAATGACCGTTGATCCATTCAAAGCAATTTCGATTTTTTAGAATTTTTCTAAAGTATGTACAATATATTGTACGCCAGTTACGAAAGGGTTAATTATTAAGCTATTAATCAATAGATAAAATCAGGATACAATTAAATTTATATTTAATGGCATCAAGGGGATTAAAGTTAATAAGAATTTAATGGATAAATTGATTTTAAGGAATACTTTATCTAATTCACGTTGACATAAATTTTGTATTTATTTCGCTTTGGATTTTTTTTATCCCGCTTTTAAATGGTTTTGAGAAAATTTATAGCTCTCCTACTTCCTTCATGTTTGGTTTTTTTGATGAACGAACTGAAATATGATCCTCCAGGGTATCGTTATAAAATGTGAGGATTCAATGTTGCTTGCTGTAGCGAAATTCAGACAGGTTACGCTTCAATAGGAAAATAAATCGTGACGTCAACGAATTTTCTTTTCACTTTGTATGAATGTCTATCAAAATGCAATGCAATGGAAGGTAAATTCATAGCTGAGTGGTTCCATGTCATAGGTGCCGAGTTCTATCCTAGTAAGTGTAAAAATATTTTCAATTCAAATGTGACTTTTAATTGGTCTGAATTCAAAAGGATGCGACTACCTCGAATGAAAAATGTAACATGATTGACTTTAATTGAAGATATTTCGATATCTTTCCTTGTAATTGTGTGATCGACTCGTTTTAATAATGCTAAGTTATAATAAAAGGATGAATAAACTGGAAATGAACGAACCATATCCAATTTAAATGATAAAAGTAAAATACTATTGAAATAAACGAGCTCATTTTCAAAAGATTTTTATTTTCCTTCAATTAATTTTAATTGTTTAAAATTTCGTTCACAGTATACACATAAAATTTTTCCAATTCAATGTAGCTGACTCATTCCCTGAATTGAATTCAAAGAAAAAAAATTACACTCAGTACCAAAAATAAGTATATTGAAAAAAAAAACACTTTGTAAACTTATGTAATGAAAATTATTGTTTTTCTCATTTGCCTATTTCGTAATAAAATCATTTGTGTTATGAAACTTTTTTGTGTCAATTTCTATTGTAAAAAGTTAACAGTATCATAAAAAATAATAAAAATAAAAGAAAAAGTTGTAAGGGAATTGGAAAATAAGGGAAATAAAATAAAATTATTTTGTTTTGTACAAACATTTAAAATAAATAAAAAAAAACAAAATATTATTAGTTATTGCTTTGATATGAAATAAAATACCAAAAAAATATTAAATTTAAGAGAATTTCATCAAAGAAAAGGGAAAACATTTACAGTAAATTTGTATTTTTTAAAATTTTTTCATTAAATTATCATTGCATAAAAGGGTATTAAATCATTTTCATTCATATTAAGAGGAAAATTCACTTAAAGTGAATAAACGATTCAAACAAATAACAATGTTTAGAGTCATTTAAATTCTTCATTATACGTGTATATGATGAAAATGAGAAAAAATGGATACATACTTTAATAATAAAAATAATAAAAAGAGCAGACACTCCAAAATTATGTTAAAAATGCTAAAATAAAAGAATGTAATTTATGGAAAATTACACAACATTCTTTGGTGAAACGTGCCTGATTATTTTAATTGCTTTTTTAAAAAGAAAAAAAAGATGAATATTTCCCATTTGAATAAAGTCTCGCACGTAAATAAAATAAAACAAAAAAGAAATTGAATGAGCAATCATTTGAATTTAACGATAACAATTTGTAACGATTTGGATAATAATAACAATAATAAAAAAAATTGAATTTGCATATTGGAAAAGTGGAGACGCCTGGTTGACTACTTTTTTAACGCAATAAATCAGATGTAAGTGATTCAATGGAGTGGAAAATTTAAGGAATTGTTGGATTTTACATTAAAATGATTCAGATTTACTATTTTGCGTCATGAAGAGGATCAAATTCATACCTTGTTGCTCAAAAATTCTCTTATAAATGGAAGACACAAAAATTTCATATGATAAAAAAATTTTCCGTAATAGATTTATAATTATATATAATTTAACTTATTCAATTTACATAATTAAGAGTAGAAAAAAAATAAAATTCATGTTTCATATACAATGAAATTGACTCAAAGAGAGAAAGTTCATTTAGTTCCACAAAGTTACGCTCAATAACATGACGTTGTGAAAAAAGTACATTAAAATTTCTTTAACAATGGTAAGACGAAGAAAATTTAATAATGTCCGTGAATGAATGCGACGAGTGGGTTTCAAGACAACGATCAAAATTTATAACAATTATTCTGACTGGAAAAAGATGCAACTGTCTCGGATGACAAAATAAAAGCTAACTTGGAATGGTGGTGGCATATCCCACAAAAAGACTTGAATGAGTCACTGTCAACGGTAATGCCATCTAGTAATCATCAATCATCATATACAAGACTTTGACCGACAAGCAGACAGACGCATTGCACAAATTCCTATTATCACTATAAAACATTTCAAAATCAACAGTGCTTAGATGAAGAGAAAAATAAATCTCAAAATACGTTTCCACAATCAGAGCTATAAAAAATTCAGTGAACGACCAACCAAAAAAAAAACACATTAATGTTTATGTTGTTAACAAATATAGGCTGAATTTAAGTAGTATAATGTAATAATATAAAATAAATTCATTAGCACCATGAATGCAAAGAAAGACACAAACAAACAGCCAGTATTTGCTAAGCTTTCTGTTGTAAAATGGAAAATAAAAGCAAAAAACGAGGAACATTGAAGAAAAAAAATGAGATAATTATATCGGCATCGATTTTCTTCTTTTTTTTTTCTTTTATGACAGTAACAATTTTTGGCAAATATTATGTTGAATATAAAATATCAAGATGTAACATACCAGAGAATTAGGAAAAAGTAAACTAGAAATCCCCTGTGGACTTAAGAGAAAGCTAACGCTATAATAAAAATAAAATTATCTTTTGTAAGGCATGATTGGCAAAAGTACACAATATTATGACACACAATTATCATCATTTTTATCATTATTGGTTTAATAAATACATTTTTTTTCTTTTTCTCAGCTGTATAAGTTCAGTGTAACAGCTTTCAAAGAAACGGAAATGACAGTCAAGGAATAATTAAATTTTTAACCAAATACTCGTACTTTAGTTCCATGGCAAAAGATAAATTTATCTAAATATCTTTTATCACTAAATTCTCCTTTTTTTATCCATAAAAATCTGTAAAGAGACCTTGCTCACAATTTTAAATGAAGGTCTGTGACAATGCTAATGAAATGATTATTTTCAATTATTTAACATTATAATCCTTTATTTTTTAATTTTAAATAAATTCTTTTCTTCCAGCGGTTTCATTTTATATAATTTTTTTTTTCAATTTAAATAGAAAAAAATGCTTGTCATTACTTATTCATTGTAACATACAGATTATTATTGATTTTTTTTCAGTCTATTTTGTGTTTTCTGAATCAGAAAATTTTATTTAAAATTATTCGGTATGATTCAACATGACTGTTAAATGTGTGATAACAAAAAAAAAAAATGAATGTTTAATTGGGATTATTTTAGATTTGATTTTAAACCGATTTGGTCACATTTTTCAATGGAAAATTTAATGAATTTACATGAAAAATCGAACACATGGCTTGGAATTGTGAAACTTCGGAAAATAATGATCTCAAGTTTAGTAGAAAGAAGACTGAGTACATGTGCCTTTTTTTTCAAGTCAAGATCTAGTTGGTCCATTGAATACAATTAAGCTTGATGGAGAACCACTGAAGTAAGCAAGTTAGTTTAAATACCTCTGCACGGTAATTACTAGTGATACAAGTATTGTGGTTTATATGGAGGTCAGTTAGTGGAGACCTTTGTGACAACAGAATTCCCATCTAACTTAAGGAAAAAATTTTCAGTGATGACGCTTGTTCTTTTATTTATTTATTTCGTCAAATTATGACTACAGTCAACTACTTACACCCCGAAAGGTCCGCCCAGGAGCTAAATAGTGACTAATAATTACATACATTTATTTAATCTAACATTTAATTCTACATTTACTATGTAACTGATTTGTATGGTAGTGAAACTTGAACTCGCCTTCAAGCTCATGATCAGAAATTGCGCGTAATTGAAACATGACAGACTGTTACGTTTGACAGGTGGTGTCAATGATGAAGCCTGCAAGACGGCCGTGGAAGTTCTAAAGAAACATCGATAACAATGCAAAGAAAAGATCAGAAGCCATGCAGTTGCCAACCGAAGAATCTGAAACCTGAGATCACGAGCGAGACAAATTATTGAAATCGACCCCACTACGAATAATATATAAATTATAATATATAATTATTTATAACTTGGGATTAATAAAGATTAGCAGAGAGAGAGAGATGAAAAATCGAACACAATAAATATTTTGTCCTGAAGGGACAAAAAAGAGAAACAAATGTCCAACTAATCAAATACTGATGGAAACATGTTTTCATAGTTTTATTTAATGGAAAAGCACTTATCACAAGATTAGAATCAATACAACAAATTACATAAAATACTATTCATATACATTTAAAATCTGCCTTAAAACATGAAAATTGTGAACCAGGAATAATTCAAACAGGAAGAAAAATAAATTGAAAAACATAATCAACAGAATCACTCAAAAAATTATAAATGTATTTTATCTTGATTCTGTCTGAAACTCAACTTTTGCTGTATAATGGAATGTTTAAAATACAAAATAATTAGTATAGCAATAAACATTTCCATTTGCAAATTAAATTCTCTTTTTAATCAATTTAAAGTACAGACGTTGTTTTGTTATAATTACATTTATTAACATAAAGAGTTAGAAATAAACTGAATGAAAGTATAATTTCCTGTTTTGATTTTTTTTTTTCATGAAAAGTCCTTTATAAGTTGGGAATGTTTTATGATAAATAATTTGATAAAATAACAGACAGACACAATTTGCTTCAAGTTTAATCAAATTGTACATTTTTTTAACTGAATATTATTATGTGGCTCTAATTTGAATTAAAAGTGTGTGCTCTGAAATAAACGTGCGACGATTTTTAGGGACGAAGCTTAGGAAGGGAGGTCTTAGATATCATTTCAATACCATCATAATCGCTCTTTATTTGCATATGAAAAAGCTCTATGACATTCCGCCCTCTTTTACTGTTCAGATAATTTTTGAATAATAAGAAAAACCTTACAAAAAACTCAAAATTCACGTTTTTTTTATTGTATATTTTTAATTATATCACAGTTTTAATCTGTATAATCCAATTAGTGTATTTTATTGAAAAAAAAACTTAAATAAAACGTACGATATGCCAATTACTTGTTAATAGAATCTATGGAATGGTATTATTTTCATTCAGTTAATTATTTTTTACTGGTATGCGTTATATTTGGAAATTTCCGTCATTTGATGCCAAGACGCAAATTTAAAATATGTTTTTTTTTTTCATTGAACGTTGAAATTTATGTACTTGATTATTTTATTTTCATTTCCTTATTATTTTCTTTTTGCATGATGAAATTTTTTTCATATACATATACAGATTTGATTAAAAATAAGCGTTTGCTTAACTGAACATATAATTTTTAAATTTCTTTGAGAATGAGGGAAAGAGAAGTCTTTAATTATTCATATACTAATCTGGAAGAAACACCTTCAAATAAATTTAATTTGAAAAAGTAACTTTTTCAACAGGGTACATAAAAACCTCACTCATAAAAATAAAATCAACAACTTGAAACAAAAAAAAAATTGTTTGTTATTTTTGAGATAAACAAATTAATTTCAATAATAAAAGAGTTTCACGAATGATAGATTAAAGACGAAAATGAAGCGGTTAATGCCTGTTTCAATGTAAATGTTGACGTTAATGATTTAACTTAACGTAATTAAATTTAAAAAAAAAATATTTTTAAGAGGACTTAAATGAAGGTATGAGTGTGCTTTTAATCATTTTCTGTCTCTTCATTTTAATTATATTCAATGAACAAAGGAAAATTTAAATTAAAAAGAAAGCAAAAAAAACAATGAAAAAACTTTTCCGAGAAAGAAAATTCTGTGAAGTGTCCAATTCACAAAGTATCACAAATGAGATTCAGAGATTATAACAAGTCTGTTATTTTATTGTAAGGACAAAATACGTGTTTATCCTTTCGTTTTACGTTGATTCATTGTGAAAGATAATCAAAAACGTTTCATTGCCTTTTCCTTTTAAGATGAAAATAATTGAACTAATTGGTATGCATAGAAGAGAGATAAAAAAGGGGTTTCTCCCTGGATAATACAATTTTCATATATAATTTTATTCGTGTTCAATTTTAATACAAGACAATGACGTACATTCAATGTTTAAATATTAAAAAAAAAGTCAATAACGATATCAATTTTCTTCTCGATAAACGTAAGAAGTAGAGCAGAAAAATCACGCGTCAGTAACATTTGTTGTTATTTAGTTTGTTTTGATTTTCTTCATTAATTTTAACGAGGAATCAATCGAAATAAAGTTTTTACAAGTTAATCGTCAGCTATTTTCGTTTGTGAAAAAATTATTGGGTTGACTTGCTTTTATATCGGATATCTTTTATGTGAGAAAAGTTTTCAAATAAAAATATTTTCTTTAAGCTTCTTAAGTTTAAAAGAAAAATCAGATTTAAGATGTTGAGCGGTTTATGGTTAGATAAATCGCTTTTCGATAAACAATCATGAAAAACATATAAAAATTTGTATTAAAATGTGTGAAGTATTGTATCTGACGAGAAAAAAGGGTAGGGTCAAAGCAAGGTATCGGCTTTAGGGTATGTGTACGTTCAGAAGAAAATTTACAGCTTCGTGTCGTTGGAGTGCCGCTAGCCACTAATATGATTATAAATCAATCCATAAAAATGAAAATCAAATTTAAAAGAAAAAAAATTCATTGAAAATTTAATAATGTGAGGAAAAAATCGAAGCTTCAACTTTGCTGAAGTACACAAGGACGTATTTCGTACATTAGCAGCCTTAAAATTGAAAAAATAGGGTGAATTTATCTAGATCATGTTAAAATCACTTTAATTTAACTATGAGCAGGGGTAGTCGCACCAAACGTCAGATTCGCCAAATTTTCCAAATGTCAAATTTGCTAAAAACGAAATGCCAAATGTCAAACGCGCTAAATGCGCCAAATACGCCAAATTCACCACATGCCAAATTTGAAAATTTAAAATGATTTTTTTCTTGGCAAGTGACCTGACTTGTTTATTTTAATAAACGCATCCATTTAATTCACGGTAAGGAATGCTACGATCCTATACTAAAGTGAAAATAACCCTTGACAGAATTAAATCGAATTCCTTACAAAAATTTGTTTACATTTAGTGCCAATAGGCCAAATTGAATTAATTACGCAAAATACACTTTTTGACATATTTATTCATAGAATTTCTTATTCATTTATTACCCCAATAAAATTGTTTGGTAAGAGAATACTGTCTTATGTTTCTCATGTTTCAAACATTAAAAATGTGTAAATTATGATAAATGACTTTGACAAGATACATTTTTCATTATTTTACTCTTAGATATTCTGCCTAAAATGAATTTGGGGTATCAATTATTAAATTTGTTCTGTTTTTATTTTCATTATTAAATTTTTGACCAAGAAAAAACCAAAATTTAATTATTTTTGTGATGAAATGTTATTGTTACTTAACATAAAACAACAACAAGCCACATTTCGTACTCTGATATTCTGTTACTTTTGTTTATTTTCTTTCTTTTCTTCGTCTTCAAAAAAAATTTTTTTTTTTTATTATTTTTATTTATATGTATATAAAATTGAGATGAAACAAACAATGTGATAAGAGATTGTATGTTATAAAGTTGTTTCTTTTAAGAGATAATTCAGTTTGCTCTTATGAACAATAAGTTTCAATAATGTTTAAGTTTATCTTGTTCTTTCACTCGTTTTCTTAGTTCATTTGTTATTATTCTTGTTTTCCTTGTTTTATTTTAACTTTCTCTCGTACGTACATCAATCAACTTTAACTTTTTTGGTTTTATGTGTTGAAAGTTTTATTATGATAATATTTATTAATAAATTATAACATTTTATTACAAAACTGTTTTTAAAAAAAAAAAAATAAATAAATTTTTATCTTGATTTTCCTTTAAAGTCCCCAAAAAAAGGTCATCATTATTTTCATATGTTCATCAATAAACAAACTCAAGTCCATTTCAGCTAATAGAAATATCATTTATTTTTATTTTACCACTTTTAATATACCATACACCGCATCATTTGATTTCATTTCAGTTTTAGACCAAAAATAATAATATTAAATAAAAAAAATTCACATATCCGATGATAACAGAGTTCGTACTCTCACGCATGCGTTTCCCTTACATTTAAAAGACAAAATCTCGTCTATGAATATCATAACATAAAATAAAATGAGTTACCATTTGGATGCTGCATAGTAAAATAAATCTAACAACGGTTAGTTGTTAATAACGGCTCTTTTTAAAATGATTCCAATTAAAAAAGGGAACTAGTGTGACTTAGTTTATTATTATTATGAAAGTTGTTAAATTTTATCTTCTAACAGGTGATCAAAAATTTTATATGTATAAAGAAAAGTTTTCCTTTTTTTCTTTATTTTTAATTTGAATGTGTGTACCTTTTATACAGTAAAACATTGAAAAGAAGAAAGGTGTAAGTGAACAAAAGAAACGTTATTAAAATAATTGGATTTATTTACAGCTACATGTGAGAAGAAAAAAACGAATAAAATGAGAAAATGTAGGATCAAGTTTTATATGTTTAAATAATAATGTTAAATTATTTATCTGTAATATAATCATATTTTTATTGTGGATTAAAGTTTATGGGATTTAAAATGAAAATATAAAAGAAAGAAAAACATTTTTTTTTGTGTTCCATACAAATTGAAACAAGTTGTAAAAAAAATACAATGAGAAATTAAATAATATTTTTGTGTAAAAGTTTTCACTGACGTTCAAAAACAATTATTTCAACGTAAGATCACAAACAATGAATAATGACAAAATGATGGTGAATTAAAATCATAAGAGGATTTTCTCAAATGAATGAATAAATTTTGGTATTTGAATTTAACAGTCACACATATGATGACAAATGTCCATAAATTGGATTTTTCGCCAAACTGATGGGAAACACAAACAAAAAAAAAAAGATTATCAAATTTGCTTTTGAATTTATAGGAGATTAAAATCGATTGTGTGCTCTTAAATTTGTTTAAAATAATTTGAATGATAAAAGAGAGATAGAATCGAAATCAGGATATCCATTGCAAACAATGTTGTAAATGTATGCAAAGTTGATTTCAGTGATGACATGAAAAATGGGTTCAATTAAACCGGTAAAAAAAAATTTCAAAAAAAATATAATATTATGAAGGGTGCAGCAAAGACATAGAACATTTACCAAGTAAATATTAGTCAAATTTTTTGCTAAAAAACGTTAAATTATTAAAAGAATGCGCGTTTTATTTTTCAAAATTATTTTTGGTTAATTTCTCGTAGAACGGAATTTTTCAAATTGCTGGAAAAGTGTAAGGTCGTGTGATCACGTGAAAATTTCAAAATATCCGAAATAACGAAAAACTTCGTGATTTTCCGAGAGTTAAGAGATTTAGTGGTTTATGAAAACGCCTCGATTATTTAAGTATTCGCGGTTTTATTAAAAATACAGCGAGTATTTGTGGATTTGAAAAGTTCAAACTATTATCAAAATACATCAAAAAAAATGCGGGTGATTCGCGAACCGTTGTCAATTAGAATGTATTACAATGAGATACCAGAAGAATTAAAAATTCCAAATGTACATTCATTCATTAAAACTCTAAAAATCATGGAGTTTGTTTTACTTCATAGGAAGTGTTGAAGAAACGGTTGAAAAATGACGAAGGGTTGATTGACCAAGAGCTCATACTAGAAAGGAAAAAATAGAGAGAGACTGTTATGCGATTAATGCACTGTGTGAAATACTTGGCTGTTCATAACCTCGCTTTAAGGGGCCATTTAGAAAATGTAAGTGAATATTTGGGACTAAGAAAGTTAATTGCGAACTTCGATCCTGTAATTTGCCAACATTTAAAATATGTTAAAGTGAACTCTGGATCTGTGACATACTAATCGGCCGCTACACAGAATGAACTGATATTTTTAATGCAAACAACAATATGATTGAAACACAGAAATTTATCATAATATATATTCAGAAATTTTTTCTTTTCATCTTGAGCTATTATGTATCAAATTATAGCGAAAATGTAGTTGAATATAAAAACTGCTCTCTCAACCAATAATAGTATTTTAGAATTTTTGTTCACGATTCTCTCAACTCCTCAACTTTATTTCTTAATAAGGCAAGCCTTTAAATTTTTCACGTATACCGATCTTTACAATGATTAATTATCATACGTATTGAACACCCTTTAACGTCGTCAAAAAAGTCAAACAAAACTCACGCTTATACAAACCGGTAAAGTTACAAATCACCACATGACATCACTTTACGTAATAAATTTATTGGTGATTGATGTCTAGTAATATTTCACTCAATTTATCTAATGTTTCATGCGTTTAAGAAATATTTTCAGTTCATTCAATTCATTAAAAAAAAATCCAAAGAATTTCATCATACCTGTTATAAATCAAAGCTAACACACATTTTTTTTGATTGAGCTCACACTTTGCGACAGGTAACGCTCAAATTAAAAATTCCATTCTAACAAATTTTTCCATTTGTCAAGTTAATGGTGTTGTGGTTGATATACCCTTCTCTTTTGTTAATACATTTAATACGAATATTTGTCTTCCATAGTCAGTTATTTTAAATCTATTTTTAGCCACTAAGAGAACAGAGAGAATGTAAATTGTGTGTGTTGTACAAAATCCTTTTCATTATATATTTTTGTTGTGACGAATGTATTTGAGAGAATACTAAAAACGAATAACTTTTTTTTTTCGACAAATTTTTGTTTGTTTGAATAATAAATGGAATGAGATGAAAATGACTGTAACAGACATCGGATTGAATGTTTTATTATTTGCCTATATTTTGTTTGAAAATTTACATATTTTATGAATGATTAACTATTTCAAAAATTTTTCCAGAAATACAAATCGATTACATTATTTAAATTATTATAAAGATAAAATCTGAAAGAAAATAGAAGGAATTTTGTTTGACAATTTAGAAAACAAATAATTTGAATTCCCAAGAAAAACAACCACTTGAATTTCATAAAAGGTGAAATGAAGCCACGTTTTTTGTTCATTGTTTCGTGAGTTTCTTTTAAAATTCACTTAAAAACAAAAAAGACATTTTATGATATAACTTTTAAAAAAATGTCACTTTAGGGTTGAATTTCTACTGTTTTATATGAATATGAGCCTAACTTAAAATAAATATGTGACTCAATATTCATGATATACAGAAAAAAGGGAGAAAAATTGCTATTACAAACTATACTCTAATAATGTATAAAAAAAAGGATCTGAATTCTAAACGAGAAAATTTCATATGAGGAACGTGTTTACTTATGATATTACATTTTCTTTCCTTATATTTTCATATAAACATTTGAAATTTAAGTTACCAAAAAGAAACATTATAAAAGGGTGCTTTATTTTTATTATTGGCTTTTGAATGAAATAAGGTTACTCTTTTTTTTCATTTAATTTCAAAAAACATCTGTTCAAATTCTTTTTATGTGTTTAACCACTTTAAAGATTAAAGAGAAAATGTGTGATTAATCAGAATTATGAAAATTAATTACATTTCAAACCCATCGTCTCATGACATGACAAGATATATACCATCAATAGATATCATAATTTTTTTTCTTAAACAAAATTATATGTAAATTATGGCTTTCTTTAAGTGACGAATCTTGTTCATTTATAGCTTTAATGATATTCAATGTTCTCTTACTCAAACATGTTGGTAAACCACAAATGAATCAAAGTTTCTTTTAAAATCACCCACCTATCACAAACAGAAGTGCCTGTTTGACGTGATGATGTTGATTGTGTGTACGCTCCAACACACATCATTATATTATATTATTTTTTTTTTTGTTTTTTTGATGTATTTCTTGTTAGCAAGTAAAAGGAGGTCTCTTATTTTGAAAGCTGTAGTGGCGTGATTCAACCTTTTATTCATATGTGCTTTGACCTAGATTTTTTTTATTTTTTATTTGAAATGCTATTGTTTAGTGAGCACATTTGAATGAACATGCATTTGAGGAACATTTTTAGAAAAATCTAGTTCTACTTTTTTCCATTGCAAACCAATTTTCTGGTAAAGCAATTGTGTGGAATCAATAGAACTTCAATTTATGTAAAATCGATATGAATTTTAATACAATTCTGTTCAATTCTGTTCTATATTGATATAAAGTATTTTGCATTTTATCAAAATTTGAAACAAAATTTTTATCATACATTTTTCATCAAAAACACGGGGAGGTAGCGTGATGATGGGTCAGCGAAGGATTGGTCATATGAAAAAATTCGAAAATGATAGGACGTGGTCCACCTCCTTGTTAAAGTGAAATAAAGCGAAACGCTAAATTTGAAAAAAAAAGATCATACAGAATGTCAGGGCCGAAAATAAATCTCAATCCGCCCCTGAGTCGAAGAATATGTGTAAAAAATGCATTAATTTCAATATTAAAATTGAAGAGGAGAGGACTGAGCTCTCCTTTCCCCTTCGTCCATCCATCCCTGAATAACTCCTCTGGATTTTAAGGCTTTAGAAACAATGAAGTGTTTTTAGATTTTTGCAAAATCAGTATATTTTAATCAAATTAAACTAATGACAACCAGAATTTCATATTTTAATTCAAAAAACTTCAAAAATCTTCATTTTTATGTTAAAACGGTTGGGGTCTAATAGAACCCCATATTCCGAAAGGAGATAAAAGTGACTCAAATGACCAGTAAACGTCTCTTCTCAATTTCTTAATTTACATTTAAACCCTATTACATTGAAAATTCAAATAAGTTTTAAATTATTATGTTTATTTTGAAAGAAAAAAAAATAAATACCCTTAAATCAACAAACTTTATCCTAATGAAACATAAAAGTAAATATTTGCTTGTGAATTTAAATAACAAAAATTTTGGGTAAGCTCATTAGAAAAGGTTTTTATCTATTATAAACAAATTATGATTGAGAAATTCACATCAATGAGCCATTTGCAAAATAAAAGGAAAGGAAAATTCAAACCTGATTGATGTGAGTTCTTAAAATAAATAAAATGATATAAACCAAAAATTGAAAAAAAATTTCAAAATTAAGTCAGTTACATTGTTAACAGTTAATTTAAGGATTTAGACACATTTTTGAATGAATAACAAATTTCAATGTAAAAATGTAAAAAAAAATTCTAAACATCAAATTTTTTTATGTTGGTCTTTGTGCGTATGTGTCTTTAAAGGCAAAAAGTTTAAAAGTCATTTTGTCTGTTGTTATGAAATTTAATTAGCTTATTATTTGTCTTTTGTGTCATGTTCGTAATACATTTCCGTTCTTAGAAATTTTGCGTACATATTATTTCACATTAAATATTTACTTTTGTGGAAAATTTGTTTACTTTGTACTTAAATGAGAGAAAAAAGTCCATTACACAAGTTAAAAGTTAAAATGTGCTGATAAACCTTAACATTAATGTTAATATTTTTAAATGGTGGAAACGTGTTTGCCAAGATAAATTTTATTTCATTAAATTAAATAAATAATAAAAGATTTTTCACCCTGCTAATTTATTTAACAAATAACCATCAATGGCATCAACATTTTGCAAATAATATTAATAAAAATAATATTATTAATGTTATATTGACACATTTTTCAAGGCAAAAAAAAAATATAACACTGACAATTTGATCCACTCAAATGTATTATTTGCTTATTATGAGCAAAGAAGAAAAAAAAATACACTTAGACATTTGGCTCGGAAAAAATATACACAAACAATTTATCTTGAAGGCGTAGAAATGTATAATTCCATACCTATGTCATGTATTTACCATGTACCAGAATAATGAAACGCGTATTATGAAAAATGTCAATCATCAAAAATTATAACCTAGAGCGAGTATTCCATTGTTATTTTGTTCGGTACATCCGCCAACACAATACAAAGTTGAAGAATTTGAGAGATGATCCCATGATGATTACTTTAAGCGCACTTCAATTCAATGAGTTGATTTCATTAAGAGGAATGTGAATTAAAATGAAAATAAAAATAAGGAATGATGCAATTTTTTTCATGGAATTTGTGATGAGTTTCGAAATTTATTTAAAAATTTTCCATTTCTTAAGGTTTTGACTAGTAAAATTCGTCGTATCGATGAAAATCGAAAAAGCTCTCGAGATAAATCGTTTTTCTAGCGATTGCAATGATTGATACCCGGAAATGAGAGGAAAAAGAGAATAAGATGCAGTACGAGAAACTTAGAAAAATCAACAAACCTTGGAAATATGAAGGTTTTTTTATTGAAAGCTCTCCGTTATCTATCAAAATTCATATCAGCACTGCGCTCCATGTCCCTTTAGCATTCGGTTTATACTGAATTTAGTCTAAATTGTCAGCAGAAAAGCGTTATTGTTAAATTATCATAAAGATCCCCAACAAAATTTAGATACCCATGAAAGCTGTCTATCTCCTTGATATGCGTCAGCTTAGGTAATTATTCATAGTCATCTTAAGATTACGATCCTCACCTTTCAGTGATTGATGAACCAAAGAAATTATTGCAAACATTTTGACATGAACAGACCATTCAAATTACCATGATGAACATTAAAAATGATATCACTGTGTAAAAATCACAAAATTTGTGTGTAACTTCCGTAAAATTAAATTTCATCCTCATTCTAATATTAATCTTCTTTATTCAGATAATGAACAGTGCGCATAAAATGAAAAAAATCTTAATTCATAATTGAAAAAAATATCATTTTGCTCTATTTCCCATTTAGTAGCATCATGTTAAGTGATGAAACAAACAGTAATTTAGTTCAGATGATAATAATAATGGTTCTTATCTGTAACAATAGAAAAATAAAATAAAAAGTAAATAATAACTAGAGCATTTTTAACAATTACCTTAAAATGTGCAATGATTATTTTCTTCCTCTTGAAAAATATTTTTACGTTTATTCTCTTTTATGTTGTTACATTTCAACTTGAAAATGCACCATAGTAGTAGGCATAGTACAAGACTAAAACTAAACTAATGTAAGTGAAAATTGGAGATAACATATCTCCTAGTTTGTTATTCTAATAGCTTTAACACAACAACTATTATCCTTGTTTCTTTTGTGCTTATGTTGGAAGAAGTCTTGCACAAATAATATAATTTTATATTCCATTGTTTTGAATTAAACTATTTCTTGTCTTGTTTTCATGTTTTATTCCCTTTATATGCACTCTGTTGCATTTTTCCTGCATATTTTTTTACCGTATTGTTGCATCAAATATTTGCATTTAACAAATATAACAAAGAGGATCACTATTCTTTTTTTTTTTTGTTTCAAAGGTGATTCACTTGAATATTTATTTATCAAGAATTTTTATGAGTTTTATGTTTTCTTTTATGTAGTAGTTAAGATGCCAATTTTTAATGGTACTCAAAACTGTAACTCCTGAATGCTCCATTGGGGAAGCGTCTGGTGCTTTGTATGTGAGAGAGCGATTTTAAAAAAATTAGACCAATTAGTTTTAGTAATTGGGCTCAAAATTTTAGGTAACAACAAATACATGACAGAAGCTATATTCCTTTAGAAGCCACAGGGAAGGTTTTTCTGGCACCTTGACACGCTCCAGGACTCATGATCGACCCTCCTCATTTATTGTTTGCTATTTTTCAATTTATTTTTTTCGTGTTAATCACATTTCTAGTTCTCAGTGCCATCTGGTGGCTAAAAAAAATCCAAGGTCGTTGATAACTTTAGTCTGCTATTTCACTTTGGCACTTAATCAAGAATCCAAAATATTCAAAATATATCAATATGCATTCAAACACCAAGAATTTCAATATATATAGAGCAATAATTTATACCGAATAAACAATTTCACTTAATTTTCGTTACATATGATGTTTTCGCATTTAATTTTATTTCCAGGTTATAATTAAATATGAAGAAGTAATTTAGTGTGAAATGTGAAAGCATTACATGATTTGAATTATAAGTAAATGTGTTTTATCTGCTTATTTTGTTCGTTTCCTTTACATTCATTGCAAGCATTGAATGTTTTATGTGTTTGTGACAGAACTTTAACCCGAATCAGGTGCCACTTCAAATGTCAGAAGCAGACAGTTTTTTTTTGTTAGAGGTCTCACGGCCAAAATTTAAGTGCAATACACTACGTTCGTTACGCACGTAAGATCAAGGAATGGGCATCACTGGACTCTGATCGGTTTAGAAAATGAGTGAGTAAAATTTGTCGATTCCCTGACTTGAATTTATCGTTTGCAGTTCATTGGAATTTATTTTCAACATGAATGTTCCAAGCCAGGTACACCACAAAAAATTTATGGAGCGTAAAAAATCAACTGAACTGAAAAAATACATCATCAAGCTATTTAAAATGCATATTCCCATGTTTAATGTAATAATTTAATATCGCATTTAAATAAAAATTTATGTATGAAAAAAAAATTACATAAAACCTTAAAGGAATAACACCATTATTTACATTTATTAGATACATAACTGGTTATTAATTTTATGGTTAACGCTTTTAAACTTTATGATCTTTTTAATGTGATACCAGGATAAATTTTCACATTAATCTTTTGTTTGAGTCATATCTTCATATTTTTTTGTTTAATATAAAAATGTAGGTTATTCAAGTTTTATCTGTACATATGATAAATGTGCCTTAAAATTAATCATATCATGTTTTATTTTTGTCTAATGTTACATTTTATTACAACACCTTTCTTTCGTCTTACGTGTAAATTACAGTTTTTATTACAACTAAGATGAAAATGTTAAAACATGTAATTTGCCAATTTCAACTAATTTATGCATGCAATACACAACATTTTAAGAGCTAAGGTGTGTTTAAATGACATACTTGAAATATTATATTATTATTCGCATTATGTGATGTTTGAGTTTTGTCTCTTTCCTGAATAAGAATTTTAATGAACTTATGCTTCTGGAACGATAATTCAATTGTGATGTTTATTGAAGAGTGAAATATTATTATGTTTAAAATGAAATTGTGTAATTTGATGATGATGAGAGGAACTTGAAAGTAGTTTAAAACAAACAATTCAATTTTACACTCATCTTCACTAGAATAGATTGAGTAGGGCTTGAGTATTTAACGTCTTAATTTCATGTCATTGGTGAAGTCTTGGTTTTTCTGTAATTTTATTATTATTCATTTGGAAAGGCTGAAAGTTTGGGCATGCCTCTATAATTTCTGTTATCTTCTTCTTCGTCTCCTGCTTTGTAAAACGGAATGATATATGATGTTTTCCATATGATTGGAAATATACCAGTAGACAAGAACATGTTGAACAGAATTGATAATGGTTCCACAATTGAATGGGCTAAATTCAAAAGAAGTTTGTTTGGGAATGCATCAGGATCAGAGCTTTTGTTGACATCTAGTTTCAAGAGTCCTTCAAACACATCATTAAAGTCAAATTGCCTCAATTTGTCAACCTCTTAATTTTTTTATCGTAATGCAAATTCATTTTCAAATTCAAGCCGCCCCAAAAATATTATCAAATATTGAATTTCTAACATTAACTTACTTATAAATTTATAACAAGATTCAATACAAAATGTGTTGAATTTTCTTTTGATATTGATACAATTTCGTTTTTTCTTTGAATTTGGCCAACATCCAATTTTTATAAAGTTATAAAAGGTGTTCATCTGTTATTTATGCAATATTATTATTTGATTGCATGTTTTTTTCTTCCTTTTGATATCATCACACACATAAAAGAAAAAAAAAAGTTAAAAGTAAACTAATAAATAATTTAAAGGAAATTCAACAAGGTAATGCCATGTGTGATCAAAACAGTGCTATAATTGTGTTTTCTGTACGTTTTGTTTGCTTTAAATCTCTAAAAAAATATTTCAGACAGGATAAAAATCAATCTATTTATTTTTTATGTTTATTTGTTTTTCTTTGTATGTTACTTTTTTTACTGACTTTCACTGTATTAATAATAAAACAATCTTTTAGTATCTTTTTTTTCTGGTGAATTTCTCTTGATTACTTTTTGCATTGCTAGAGATTTTTTTTTTGATATGAAGTAAAAGTTTGTTATTACTCAGGCATTGACAGGTTCAAATTTCTTCGGTTCACTTGGACAAGAAAATAACCAAAAAATTGTGATACGGGTAATTTTGATCAAAAATACAGATTTTTTTCTTCAAATTAAAAATATATCGATGCACGTCTTCATGAAAGTTTTTCAAATCAAAATACCATTAAATTTTGTCCGATTGAAGTCATTTTTGGACTAAAAGAAAACTGTGATTCTGTAGAATATTTTCCCATCAAAAATTATTTTGCAGTAGTAAGTCCTCACAAAAATAAATTAACTTGAAATCATTCAAAAACGATGGAAAACAAGAAAAAAAAATATCGATGCATGTCTTAATGAAAGTTTTTCAAATCAAAATACCATTAAATTTTCTCCGATTGAAGTCATTTTTGGACCAAAAGAAAACTGTGATTTTGTAGAATATTTTCCAATCAAAACTAATTTTGCAGTGATAAGTCCTGACAAAAAAAATTTCACTTGAAATCATTCAAAAACGATGGAAAACAAGAAAAAAAAATATCGATGCATGTCTTCATGAAAGTTTTTCAAATCAAAATACCATTAAATTTTCTCCGATTGAATATTTTCATATCAAAAATTATTTTGCAGTAGTAAGTCCTCACAAAAAAAAATTAACTTGAAATCATTCAAAAATGATGGAAAACAAGAAAAAAAAATTTAAAACGTAATCGTGAACGATATACACGAGCGCATTTCTATGTATAGAATTCGTAAATATTAAAAAAATTTAACAATGATCGAAAAATTCAATTTTTTATTTGTTTTGGGCTTTTTGAGTTATTATTATCGTTTTTTTGATTTTATATCGTTTTTTGGATTTTATAACGTATAAAAATTTTGATGTTCGAAAAATTTCGATGTTCGAAAATTTTTGATGATCGAAAAATTTTGATGTTCGGAAAATTTTGATGTTCGAAAAATTTTGATGATCGAAAAATTTTGATGTTCGAAAAATTTTAATGTTCGAAAAATTTCGATGTTCGAAAAGTCGGCCATTTTGAAATTGACACAGACGGACGGCATCACCGCGTACAATACCTGCATTTTCAAGAAATGCGCTAAAAAGAATTGTTCAACTTTAACCGGAAATGTTCCAATCCTAAGCCATTATTAAACTCCGGCGAAACTTTTTGAAGAAAAAAAGTTGTTTTTTTAAATTTTTTCTTCAGCAGAATGAAATAAAAATACTGTCACATCCTGTTTGTAATTACTCCAAACTAGGTTGTTCTGATTATTCTAGTTGTTTTTTTTTTAAATATGTTTTTATTTTAATGTGACCTATATTTGAGATAAATATGATACAAAAACAAGCTATAAATAAACATCAAATTATTATTTGTACATTTACGTAAAAAAACAGAGAAAAATTGTAATAAATGAAAGTAAAATTGAAAATAAAATAAGAAATGAATGTTTCAATGACAGAAAAGTGATAAGAAAAAAAATCTTTTGTCATACATGTGTGTGTGTCAAATTGAGTGTTGTCCTATTTCAGAGATAGCAAATGGAATTATTTCATTTTCATTGAAATAGAAATAAAAATTAATTTGATCCTTGTATTAGATAAATATTTTGGTATATTTTTCGAATTTAAATTTGAATGGAGCCTAACGAAAGTTCTTATGTTTTAGCATGACAACAACCATGAATATGAAATATGATTATTCAACAAAATTTTAATTTAAATATGGCTAGTTATCAGTTTAAGCAAAATTTTAGTTGAAGGATATTCAAGTGAATTTGAAAATATTTTTCGATGAATAATAACATTTAGTAGCTCACCAAACGAATTTGGTATCAAAAAATTTGTTAGTCTGAATTTTTGCATATCATAATGGAGACGCCTGGTTTATTACAGAAATTACTCGATTCAACTGAAATTTTTAATGATAAAATATCAAATTATTATAACTTTTGTTAAGAAATATTTTTGATCATTATTACCAGAAAAAAATATCATAATTTTTTCCTCGAAAACTCATATTCAATACCTCTCGCAAATGTAAAATTCAAATTTTAACAAGTATCAAATTCGTCGAAATCTGAAATTGTGTATAAATTTGATGTTATTTTTATGTATCTAAACCTTTTTTGCTATCCTTCAAAATACATTGACAAACATTTAGATTTATCTGATATTTTTTTTAAGTCTCTTCAGTAAATGATAACAAAACATATCAATAATATTGTTATTTTATTGTGTTTTAAATGACTTTGAACGACAATGAAAGCAATTTTGCTTGAAATACGCTCTAAATTTAAAACATTGTCCACAGTCTCCAATATTTACATGAAAATTCAATGAAATGAAAATTTTTCCCATTTAAAATGAATATTTAATTAATATTTTTTGTTATAACTTTAATTCAAATTCAATTATTCACATTCATATAAGTTGAGGTTCATAGTGTAAATTGATGTAACCAAATTTCAACTAAAACTAAATCGATAATTGAGTTTTAAAATTCAATGAAGCGCACTATGTTTGAAAATCATTGTGAATATACTAATAATAATAAAATTTTCAATTTAGCAGAACGAATAATCAATTTAGATTTCATTGAAAATTAATTTGAATTTACAATTTAAACAAAAGACAGCATGTTACACGATTCAAATTTGATAGTAAAAGTAATGTAAAATTGTGAGGTTTAATTTTTATGGATTTTTTTTTTAATTTGTGTTAAATGTTATCTGCCACTTAAATTTATATTTGATTTTTACGATGATTAAGAAAAATAACGTTTTTTTTATTTTAATATGTATTTTTTTTTGAATAAAAGTTTTTTATCCTGATTTCTTTTGTTTATATTATCATTGTACGTCTATCGCCTTCATTTAAATGAGGGAAATTTTTTTGAATATGTAGATTTTATGTGTAAACATTTTATTTTTAAATTTCAAGACAAACAATGAAGAATCTTGTCTCTTCACGTTTTAATTTTAAGTTAAGTAAAGTTGATACTAAGAAAACAGCTACGAATATTTTATAATAAAAAAAATCATTATAATAAAATGTTAGACACAGTTAGGAAGCATTTCAAACGATCAATAATGATTAATTTTTTAAAAGAAAAATAATGAGAAACATGTACGTTATCTGTTTATTTCGCTCATTGAATGTTTATGTTTATTTTTAACAGTTGGAAGACAGGAAATCTTACTAGTATGCTTTTTATTGCTCCCAAGTATTTTTTTTGAATACAGAGCAGCATTGTAATAAAATATGAGATAATAAAAAAAAGAAAACAGAAAAAAATAACAACAAAATCAATAAAGTGGAGTCTTGGTTATTTTATCTGTGGGGTGCTAACACAATACAAACATTATCAATATGCACCCCATGTCGAAACTAAAATTCAAATCAATATGTGGTTCTTTTGATAGCCCAATTTTGAAATTTTATCAAATTTACTTTGATTAAATTGTTTTGATTTACATATAACCATTAAAACTGTATCAAATTTGTTCTATTTTTGTGTGAATAGAGAGCTCTCATAGATGCTTTAAATGTTTTGTTGGGGATCCAATTTCAACATCAAGGACTTGAATTTAATCAGCATACAAAAAAAAAACATTTACAGAGAATAATAAAACTGATAAAAAATAGCAGCATGATCAAATTACAATGAAAAAATATTTTTATTTCTCAATGTTTTTTATTGAATTTTATTTGTCAAGTCATTTAAATTATCGACATCCATTAATTCATTTATCATCGCAACGTTTCTTGTTGCTCTCTCTATTCCACTGTTACTTTTTAAATTGAATATGTACAATAAAAGTCATACATAAATGATCATAACTCTTTTCTATTACACGTTGTAATGTTAAAAGTAAAAAAATAAGAGAAAAACGAAATTCAATTCATTTATTTCCATTCAATCATATCATTTTTATTTTCATTGTACGTGTTTGTATTTCATTATATGATGAAAAGTACTAGAACATGCCATTAAGAAGAAGAAAAAATATCATTGGAATGTCGGCAAAATTTATACAAATCAAAATCCATTATTTGATTTTTTTTTTTCTCTCCAGACAAAAATTACGATACACCGATTTTCCATTATTATTGTTATTATTATTTGTATTATTATGATTTTTATTATGGCACATTTCTCATTAAATTTGAATAAATGCGATGAAGGGTGTCATTTGTAATGTTCGTCTATATGTGATAATACAAAATAAAAAAATGTTATTTTGAAAATTAAATGTGATTGTAAAAATGTGTCGAAGTCTTAGTGGTTTAGGATCACGTTCAATATATTTTTTGCTGTTTCTTATTTTTTTTTATTTTTAGTATTGTGATACGATAAGTGATGGAGTAAAAAAATCTTTTTTTTTTGAATTATTTATGTGTCTCCTGTGATTTAAATAAAGGAAAAAAAGTTATATCGTTCAGCAATTTCGTAAACGAATTAAAATTTATGTTCTTTTTCTGAAAAAAAAATGAATAAATTCATATGTAGCCACTGTTAGTGATTTATTTATTCTTCTCAATTTCTTTTATTCATTGGAGAAAAATGAACTTCAGTTTTAAACAATTTGATGACATATGAAAAATTGTTTTGATTGCTGATATCAATCATCATTAAATGGAATTAAAGCAAGTGGTTGAGCTATGGTTGTAAGAAAATAGAATACACCTAGACTTTGCTGCTGTTTCTTTATCAATTAAGTTGTTATAAATTGCAAGTTCCGTTTTGTCTTATTTTTAACCATTTTCATGAAGTTCTTCTGGTCTCATTAATTTGTTTGTTGCTCTTATAAATAAGACACATTTACTAATAATAATAAAGAAATGCACATAAATACAATTCTAGTTCTTAGTTTTGACAGTGATTGTTACGGGCTTCCCAATTTATTCAAGTATTTCTTGTGAACAGTGTTTGTCTCAATCAATTTCCATTGCAGATTCTCATCAGATTTCTTTAAACATTTTAATACTTCTTCTTTGTTACCAAATGTGAACTTCAAGACCATAAAGATAGTCAACGAATTTCGTTGTCTTATCGAAAACTGTATATGAAATAAAAATATTAAAAACCATTTAAATCAGTGTAAAATCTAGAATTTAAATTAAGAAAAGGTATAAAACAACTTACAATCTGATGTATTGAAGTGATGTGTGGCATGAATACAGCTTAGATATAACACTCAATAAGTATTTGCTATCCCTTAGATCAACCTTTTTGTTTTTGTAAAAAAATTAGTAACCACTTTTTTACAATTTTCCTAAAAAAATACTAGCAAGGCTCTTTATAAAAGCTTACGAAAGATTATCCATTTTAAATTGAATTTTTAAAAAATATATGTTCTAAAACAAAATTTCCTTTACATTTACTTTATAGGACGTTTGTTTAACTTGTAAGTGAAGTTCTCTCAAGGTTTTAAATGAGATATTCAAACTCTGTCAACATTGTATCCAAAATGCGCTTGTGTATTTCATTCACGATAACGTTCAAAATGTTTTGAACTTTTTTTTTCAAAATGCTCTATGGCTTTTGACATTTTGACTTAACAAAATTAAATTCCAATAAATTTCCATAATATCCTATACTGATTTAAGGTCCAACTATAAAAAGTAGCATTAGTATTCACTTTATGACATTTTTCTTGAACTAAAGTAAATAAAAACTATAATAAATATAGAAAAAGAACTAATTTAAGTCCGTTGACACATATCTCTTGTTATTATTCAAGTGAATTTTGTTATCGGAAAGATATATTATTTGTATAATACGGTCAATCACTTTTATATCTATTAGTCCATTATCAAGTGAACAGCTGTCTTTAAGTATTTTAGCTTTAGTGTTGCTCTAATACATGTTTTACTTTGTTAAGTATGTATGATCGTAAGGATATGTTCTATTTTATGGTCTATGAACTTGTGATAAAGGATGTAACATAAAATAAATTATTAGAGTGGTTTTCGTTATGGTACAACAATTTTCTGTTATAAAGCTTTAAAACACATCTTATTTCATTTATTTCTTTTTTTTATTTATCTTTCAGATACACATTGAATTGAAGAAAAACCAACTGGACACCAACCAGAATTTCATTCATTACTAATTGAGAAACAACAAAAAAATTAATCTATTTCATCTTGAGACAAAACAAATATTGGAAGAGAAAGCAAGTCATGTTATATAATAAATAAATAAACTTAATACAAAAAAATAAATAAAATTCATCACATTATTTTTTGATTGAATTGCAACGTGTTTTTTCAATTCCGAATAGTGACCAATAAAAACATTCGATTGAATGACAAATAAAAAAATACAATTTTCGATTAAAGTATAAGTGAAATTTAAAATTGAAAATTTTATCTAAATGTTATCTTGAAATGTACTTAGAGAAATACGATTTTGTGCGACGACCATCAACATTTTTAGAAGAAAACAGCTGCAATTTGATATTTAAAGACTTTATTGCAAAGAAAAATGGATGGCGAAAATCGAATTATACTAAACGTGGGCGGAATAAGGTAAATAACGTTATTTTAATTGAATTAACTTTTCAGCAAAATTTTCAATGAAAAACAAATAAAATAATGTGAAAACTTTTTTTTTTATACAATGAAAGGAACACAATTTAAAGACATTTTAGAACAAAAAAAAAGATGTTTATCAAATTTTAATTACATTTAAAATTTCTTGGAAGCAAATGATGATATTTAATTAATTGGACAAGACAAGTCCATATTTTATTTTTAGAATTATTTATTATTTTTTTTTAATGTCGTTTGTTTTTTTCGCTATTCTTCATTTTATATCAGTATTTCAAGGAAAATGTTTTGTTCATTTAAGTTTTCTACTGTTCATTTCTATTTTTATTAATGGAAAGTTGTTTATTTGACTTTTTTTCATTATTAAAGACAGCTTTGTTGTGATTAAACGGCTCATTAAAGCGAATTTTTCGTTTCTATCTTAAAACCTTCAAGAAATTCGCAGAATTTTTTTTTAAAAATATTATTTTGTGATTTGGAATCCGATTCTTAAATTTCGATAGTTCAAATAATTTTGTTCATGAGTGTTACAAAACTTACCATCATGTCCTGTTATTGTCACTGATTTTTATTGTCAGACTTTGATTTAATTTTAACGTATAAGATAGCAAACCATTTTTGTTGCACGAATATCAAGCAAACATTTTCACTGTAACACCTTTCTCATGATGCTAACTTGATTTATTTGTTTAATAAACTGTATAAATTGATTTGATGCTTTATGACGGAATTTCATTATGAATTTCAAAGTAATTTATTTCATTTCTGAGGAATTATGACAAGATTTTATGGTTTTCCTTAAATATTTTGAAAAAATAGGCAATTAACTCATTAATCGCTAACGTTGTATTTTTACAACGCCTCTTTGGAGTCACTTTTCTCGTTCAAATCAAAAAATTTCTTTGGCAATCTGTTTTAGAGTCTTAATTTAAGATGTTTTGTATCAAACAGTTGCATGGTTTTTGAATTAAAACCAAAAATTAAAAAATTATGAGCTTAATTTTTAAGAAAAGTCGCATTTTTTTTCTCTCTCGTACAATGTTTCTGTATGTATTTGTGTAGGACTAATACGTATTTTGTTTTGGCTCTCCTGTAAAATTTTTATATGAAACCTAAAATTTTCATTGAAATGAAAAGTGTTCATTTTTACCTAAAGAATAAATCATAGAAGAACTTTTTGTTCAAAACTCAATATTTTAGGAGCGGCGATTAATGAGTTAAAAAAAATATTAAAAAACCAAAACATTTTACAAGCAACATTTCCTTTTGACATTGATTTCCAATACTTTCATGTTGCTTATTTGAATTTATTTTAAAACATTTTTGGGTATCAATATCACAATAAAGAAAAAATTTAATATAAATTTGAAGGGTTTGACAGAAAGCCCCCTTAATAAGTTTCATTATAATTTATTGCATTAAACCAACAAAAGTTAAATTGATGATCAATCATGCTTAAACCAATTTTGCTCATATTTTTTTTTGAAAATAATATCAATAAATAATGAAAACCAGTCATCAGTGAACTTGTCGATTATAATAGGAAATCACACATAAATTTATATTGAAATAAAAAAAAAATAAATAAACATCAAAACACATACGAAATAATTTATCAACTTGTTGCTGTTAAAATGGTTTTGCTGTCTCGTTTACAGAATAAAATTAACATTATTTGGCACCAACGTTAATAATAATTTTCTCGTATTCTCGCATACACAGCACTTATAATTCCCGTCAATCCTTTGTAATACTCGACGAGAATCAACATTTATTTATTTGCCATCATTATTTATTTGTTGGATTTTTCGTGTCAATTTTCGTTCGTTTTTCCCTTTTTTTATTATACATGTATCATGTAATATAATTGACGCCATTTTTTCCCTTACGTTATTGATGACTGGCACTTTCAAAATTCATCATCATTATTGTAACATCAACAACATTTGCTTGAATTGCGTTACTACAATTTGGTTGAGTGCTGTTTTTTATTCAAATTTATACACAAACATAAACAAGCTTCATGTCAAATTGAGTTTTTTTTGAGGATTTTTTTCCATTTTATATTTTTTTTCCATTTTAATGTAACAATTATTATTTCGATATCTATAAAATGAGATCATTAATTTTTTTTTATTTAAAGGCTCGTTTTCTTTTCATTACGATTGCTCATTATTTGTTATATAATTGTTTTTTTTTTATGTATTACATTTAAAAGAAGAAATGAGCATTTTTTTCCTTTTCAAATAATATCAGTTCCTTTTATTGCATAACAAAAAATAATAAAGACACAATACACATTTTTCAACATTCAGAAACCTTTTTTTCGAATAAAAATGGGTGAAATACGACATAATTCACAAAAAAATAATGATGACAATGGCTTTGGATGTAATGAAATTGACCTTTTCTTTACAAATTTTTTTGTGTGCTTGTGTGTACAAATCTTATTTTGTTACATTGTTCGTATTATCAAGCTGCTACCAATATTTCATCTTCTTTTATATAATTCCTTGTATTCTGATCTCTCTTCTCTTGTATTCAGGAAAAAGATCAGTTTTATTGTTTAGAATCAACAACAACATTTTCTATAACTTTTTTTTCTTTTTTTTATTAAATTTATTGTTGTTTAAAAATAATAAAAATAAAAAAGAATAAAAACTTACATTTTCATCGAAAAATATTGAACAAGGGTCAATTTTTGCAATTTTTTTGTAACATATTTCAACAATCAATACATCACATGTTGTAAAACTTTTAATATGTGTGGAATACAAAAGACATTTTTTTCTTTTTTAAATTTTTCATGAAAATTAAATATTAATAACCAGATACGAGACATACAAGGCAACATTGAAAAAAATACCGGCAACGAGATTATCTCGACTAACAGAGGCATTAGCCAACTATGATCCTGTACTGAATGAATATTTCTTTGATAGACATCCGGGTGTTTTTGCACAGATTTTAAATTATTACAGGTAACATATAATTGGTTTTTTTTTGGTTGAAATTTAATTGAAATGAAAATTTTAGAACTGGTAAACTTCATTACCCAACCGATGTTTGTGGTCCATTATTTGAAGAGGAGTTGGAGTTTTGGGGCTTGGATTCAAATCAAGTTGAGCCTTGTTGTTGGTCTACTTACAGTATTCATCGTGACACGCAGGTATGTAAATTGAATGAAAATTTTCAGCGCATATCCTGTTTGTTTGAAAAAACAATTGAGTATTATGGGCACTTGTCTGTCGGTCCTCAATAGGACCCACAGGGACCGCTGTGAAGCGTTTTTCATATCTATAGAGAATAATCTTAGAAGTTTGAATGCAATTCTACTGCACAGAAATCATCGATTTTCTTAAAACCATTGATTCTTAAATCTTGTTAACTGCAATGACAGTTTTAACCTATTAACCGCCGCTGGTCATTTTTTCGACCTTTGAGCCTTACTTCTCCTAGAAGTTCTGAAACTATTTTTTTCAAATTTTGTTGTTTAATAGATGTCAGAGCAGTTGTTTTGATTTTTTCCTCTTCGTACAAGAATTTCGTACGCATTTCTGTGATATTATTCGACACTTTCAACCGGCTCTCACGTAAAATATTTGTTTGAAATTCAAAATTTTCATCGAAGGGAAAAGTATTCACTTTTAACAAAGAAAAAATCCTAGAAGAAAGTTTTCCTCCAAACCCAATATTCCTAGGAGAGGTGGTTAATGGGTTAATTTAACAGAATAAGAATGCGCTCATGTTAATCATTCACGATTACGTTTTAATTTTTTTATATTCTTTTATACTTTTTACAGAGCACACTTGCAATTCTGGATAAATTAGAGTTGGACGAAGAACAACCAAGTGAGGAGGCCATAGCAAGATTATTTGGATTTGAGGAAGCATTAAATAATGGTGAACTTACGTGTTGGCAACGGACAAAACCAAAAATTTGGGCATTATTCGATGAGCCTTCAAGTTCAACAGGTGCTAAGGTAGGATTTGTCCTTAAACATAAATAACATTTATTTTTAATGTGAAATATTATTTTGGGCAAAAAAAAAGGATTCAACAAACAACATACAAACTTATTAATTATTATTAAGGCCGTTGTTGTTTGTTTATAGCCTAATAAAAAATTAATATCATTTCTCCTGCCAAAACCGCACATGAACAGTTAACATGCGGATATGAATCACAGTAGAACCATGTTTACAAGACAGGACAACCACAATTTTTATTAATTTGTTTACACCACGTATCTTTACTATCTTGCATGAGTCGTATTTATTTATTCAAAAGAAGAAGAAGAAGTCAGAAAAAAGTTTGCCTGTTACTTTCAAACTATTTTAATTATTAACGAGTATTTGTTAGGGTTGTACTATAAAATAAAAAAGTTTTATTTTTTTTATATAAGAACTTGATAATGATACTTAAATTAATATATTTTAATTACCTGCTTTTTCTCTCTTCAACCTTTTTCAGATCGTTGCTGGAATCTCCGTATTTTTCATTTGTATATCTGTGATATCATTTTGTTTGAAAACCCATCCAGGACTTCGAGTTGAATTACCACCATTACTTAATATAACCTCCAATTTGACTGGATCTCATGTCATCGATATTTTGATTGATCCCAATATGACAAGTGATGATATTTTAGATATTCCAATTTCGTCAACAATTCCATCAACTACCAGCACAACACCATCCACAACAATTCCCACTTCGACAGATGCGCCAGTGACAGCGAGGAGTCCTGTGTTTAGAGGAAGTCGATTTGGTACCCCGCTATCACAGTCCCAGTCACTTTGGAAAAATGACCGTCGCCAAGTTATGGATAATTGGCAGGAAACTTATGGTCAACCACATGAAGCCTTTTTTTATGTAGAATTAGTGTGTAATATATGGTTCATAATTGAACTAACTGTAAGATTTGTGGTAAGTTTTTTTCATTTAATTATGTTAATTTGATTTGAAAATTTCTCATTTTTATGTTAACAGGTTTCACCAAATTGGTGGCATTTTATTAAATCCCCAGTAAATATAATAGATTTGGCCGCTACATTAAGTTTTTACACTGACGTCTGCCAAAAATTGGGTGAACAAACTGGACTTTTAGAAGCATTTTCAATTGTCCGTATTTTGCGATTATTCAAATTAACCAGACACTCACCCGGACTTCGAATTCTAATCCACACATTTAAGGCATCAGCCAGAGAACTTACCTTACTCGTATTTTTCTTAGTATTAGGTATCGTAGTATTTGCAAGTTTAGTTTACTATGCAGAGAAATTACAGGTGAGTGTTATAATGATGAAGGTTTTTATTTATTTTTTTTTTAATTATCCACCTTATTTGCATTTTATTTGCCTTTTACATTAAATTTCGGTGTGAATTTATTTTCGTGTCCTATACTTAATTGAAAACGGTATCATAATAAATGTAATTAATTTGTCAAGCTAATACTGTCATTTGCCAAATAGACCACAACTAATTAAAATGCAATATGTATCACATTTCATCAACTGAAATACGCGACGGTTTACTTCATCGACGATGTGTAATGTAATTTATGTTGAAATTCAGATAAATGACAAAATTTATAAATAATTTATTTCGCAAAATAATTCAAAGTACGTCAACAGTATTAACATTAAATTCATCAAAATTAATTGTTTTACTGAGAAAAATAATTTGATACGTACAAGCTGAGTGATGAATGAGGCTTAATTTGAAATTTATATTTAAATTAATGACAGGTGTTTTGTTTTGTAAATCCTTTCAATTAAGTAATTTCAACAGGAAATAATAAAAGCTGTACAAAAATTAAATAAGTGATATGAAAAAAAAAGTTTTTGACAGCAAGGAAATTTGCCTGAGGTCATGTGGGATGTAAAATCCATTTAAAAGTTAAAAAAATATCAAGAATGAAAATTTTACACTTAAAACCATGCTCTGGAAGCTTTATGGCCAATATTCATTTTGACATTTCAAAATTTTACACTTTGCAATTTTTAAAATTCCGAGGCATTTTTCCCTTCGAATCTTCAAAATATGCTTTAAATTGAGGTTAAATTTTGGAATCATGAAGAAGAGAAAATTAACTCAAATGTTTGTTTTTAAAATTCTCTTAAATTCATTTTCATTTAAATAAAACTACAACATCATGGTGATTGCAAAAAAATGATGAATAAATGTGATGGTCATTTTAAATTAACATATTTTTGCATTTTATCACAAATTTTATAAAACCATGCATAAATTTAAAAACGGATGGGTAACTTTTGATATAATTTTCAGTTAATACTGCTCATTGTTCATATTTGTTAATAATAAAAATGCTTGATTAAAATTTTAAACCGAAATATTAACATTTGATGGGCAAAATTGATAATTGGTCACATAAAATTTAAAATGTGTATTTTTATAATAAAATTTAATTACCAAAATTATTAAAAATTGAAAAAAATTTCCAATAAAAATGGTTTTACCTCAAATTGACCTCATTTTGAAATGTGATCTCCGTCGAACGAGTTACATTAATTTAATTCTAAAGAGCATTTCTCTCTCCATACATTTTATAAACGGCTTATAAAAAAAAAGTATTTTATGTTAATGTTTTACCTAAAATAACAGAGTCAAGGATTAAATCATGCAAAGTAAGCAAATTTCGATTTAATTTTGAGTTTGTTATTTTCAGACACGAATTCATTATCGTACTTTTATGGTATGAAAAAAATATCAAATCACCTTCAATTAACTTTGAAAAAATTTTATCTTAATATCAATTTTTTTATGAATTGTATAACTGCACTATGTCATATTTTTTTTTATAATTGAATTGAATTTAAAACTATAAAATTTTTTTTTTCATACAATTTAAATAATAAATGAGAGAAAATTGAATTAAAATTTATTATGAGCCTCATAGTTTTGAAATATTATGAATAACATTATTGAAGCATTTATAATAAAATAATAATGAATAATTGAATAATAAAACATCTTCTATTTAATCAAATTTAATTATGAATAATGGTTATGTCACCCAAGTTACACAACACAGTTGTTATGTGATATTGATATAAAATGGGATTAAGTTTCTTCTTGAATTCTCTTACATTTATACTTTATTAAATAATATAAACATTTTAATACAATTTCAGTATTTTCTTTTTATATTAAAAATGAAATGAAAAATATTATCCATTAATTTTTTTTTTCATTTTTAGGATAATCCTGATAATCAATTCAAAAGTATACCTCTAGGATTATGGTGGGCCATTGTAACAATGACTACAGTTGGTTATGGTGACATGGCACCCAAAACTTATGTTGGAATGTTTGTTGGTGCATTATGTGCTCTCGCTGGTGTCCTTACAATTGCTTTGCCTGTCCCCGTTATTGTTAGCAATTTTTCAATGTTTTATTCACACACGCAAGTAAGTATATAACAATGTACCATTAAATTAGCTATTAATAGAAAATTTTGTAATATGAGAAGGAAAGTACACGCTTAACCTGAAATCAGTGGGATTTCACAGTGAATTTAAAAGTGTGATGTTTTGACAAGTCGAACATCAGCGGGAGGGAAACCAAGTGAAAATTGAAAATTAATCGCGTAAAATATGGTTGAGTTATTATTATTTCAACTCAATTGTGTCTTTTTTCAGACTAAATAATTATTCTATTAAATTAAAATAATTATTCTGGGCCGATTAGGATGCGACTGCTTTCGGATGACAGTATAAAAGCTCAAGTCCGCTCGTAGGCTTACACTCTCAACCAACTCGAACGTCCACAATAAGGCCTCTGTTGTTCAATAATCTTTCAAATATCAGTGCCAGAACTGATTTTATCATAACTTACACGAATAAGTCATTTTAATTTTTTAAATCTTAGCTTATAGAACAATAAAGTTCTATCAGCCGCTTAATAAAACAAGCAAAAGACCGTATAGATTCTGTAAACACGAACACTACTGGTTTCACCCTGAAAATCCAATTGGTAATTCATTTAAAAATATTTATCAAAAAACCGCTGTAGGATCATCAGTCCCGGGATGCCAGCAGAACCAGTGACAATGTCAGATACAGAGTGCCAGGGCCGTTAATAATTTTCAATCCGCCCCTAAGCAGAACCTGAAGTACCAAAGCAACAAAGCACTTCTAGTTTTGCTACTAGCAAATTTTTGACATCCTCTTTCATTCCAATTAATGTAAAAGTGTAAAAAATAAGACCCTCAGGGAAAACATTTCACATTTTACTTTTTTATTTCCGTTTATCATATACCGATACATCGTATTTTAATCACAAATTTGCACTAGTTTCCTCTTCATCGGGTATCAAAGTAAAAAAAGAGAGACCAGATACTATAATTAACTTTTTTTTTCATGAAATAAATTCTAGATTTATTTGATATCCTATATCACATGGTTTCTAGTTGGTTCTCCTCTTACATCCATTTCCTACGATTTATTACAGTTACAAAACTGTGTTTAATCAAATGATAATCCTCATTTTTTTTATTATTAGTATTCAAAGAATGTTTATCGAATATTTAGTTAATGATAAAGACATGAGATGCTTGAAAATTCTTTTTATTCAGATTCAAATAAGCATGATGATAATTCGATCTGATTTGAATTTTGAATGTTCTTTAAAAGATTTTTAAGTAAATATCTAAAATAAATTGATGTTTTAGAGTAATTGAAAATATATTTATTAATACATATCTTGAAGCCTTAATTAAAGAGAAACCTTTTTCCGTTTTGGGGTAAATTGATTGAAATCATATCAATATCTTTATCATAATTATTATTATTATGATGAAAATAAACAAATTTTAAATTATATTTATTTAAGTTTTATCCATCAATTTAGTTAACATGAGTTTTTAATCAAAGTATCACATTTCATCATTATTTGTATTTGTAATTTACACACATTCTATCCAAAACGATAAATAATGTGGTTTTAATTAAATCGATCCTTTTATTTTTTTTTATTTATATTCTTGTCTGTGTTACACTGAAACTAATAATGTTAATTAGATTTGTGATACAATTACAAGTAAAATAAATTAATTTTTCCTTTCAGGCTAGATCAAAATTACCCAAAAAACGTCGAAGAGTGTTACCTGTTGAACAGCCACGACGTAAACGAGAAAATGGTGCAGAGCCTCGTCGAACAAATGCGATGAAACATCAACATCATACGACACATCCTGCCATCTTTAAGGATGCTTTTGGAAGTGCTAAAATTGGTGTGTGCTTTTTCTCTCATTTTCATTCTCTCTTCAAAATTTTCATATTACATTTATATTGAAAAAAAACATCGTTTTCTCTTTAGATTTAGTGTATGATTGTATAAATTCATATATTTTAACTGTGTTTATGCATTTAAAAGGAATGAATGTGTATGTGCTCTCATTTTTTGACATGTAACGTATAAAATTTTCATAAATTTTGTTTTTCTTTTCTGTTAAAAAAGAGGAAATTTAATGTGAAAGATTTAAACTGTAAACTTATTCTCTCTTATGAATTTTCATTTTCTTTAAAAAAAAAAAGTTAAACTATAATTGAATGTATGTTTGTCCATGGTTTCTTATTAACTCACTCTATACGATATGTACTTTCCTCATACCTCATAGGAAATATAAATGGGGTAAATGTAATTGGGTTGAGTCTACAGGGACCGTCAGTGCCAGGATTAGCTGTAATAAACAAAGGAGCAGCACCATTTATGACAAGACCATTGCAAGGTAATTGAAAATTTCAGCTTTGACAACTCATCAAAAAATTTTTAAATTAAATTTTTTAATTACCTTGCTCTAACCAAGAAAAAACACTCACTTAATTGAGACAGTAACACATCTTTTTACATTGTATATAATTATTACTAATTAATTGAATTACTATATTAATTTATAATCAAAGATGAAAGCTGTCAATCTTTAGACAACACAACCTTAAAATAGATATATAACAAGGAAATACTGCATAGGCTTTGTAAAATTATAATTTTTTTGTAGTTTGTTAAAGAAAATAGTATCTTTGAATGTAGTTAGTTTGTAGATAGAGTTCAGTTGATTGTATTATTGTTTTCGTTGTAAAACTTTTTAGCATTCGTATTGAGTCTTGCTTTGAAATGAAATTTTTTCAACTTGAAAAGTGAGTCAAATAAAAAATTTATTTTTACAGGTGATTTTATTAATGCTCCTCAAATTAATTCCCTTCAACCAAGATCAGCAACAACTGGTGCAAATATTTTACTGCCATTGCAGCCAAAATTATTAATGCCTTTGGGTGAGTATGAGAAATTACCAATTTTTTCCTTGAAAATTTATTCAAATACACAAAACTAAAACTTTAATAATAAAACTTGGCATTTGTTAAACGTCTGCGGGGTAAAGCACCTTGTATGCGTCTTTTACAAGTCAAAGTGTTAAGAAATTTTACTTCAGCTTTAAACGTTGATCAGACATTATGATAAACTGAATGAGACATTAATATAAAACTATATTTTCATTTAACAGAACATAAAGAACCACCATCAACAATTCCAAGTATCGCAATACCGTTGCTAGAACCAAAAGTAACATTACAAAAGAATACAAGTGAAGATAAAGGTAATGACGAGACACCTTGTGAATGAGATTGGGCTGATACTCATCGTAAAAATAGTCTAGCTGTAAACGATGAACACAATGATAATGACGCAGATAGTAATAAAGTTTATATAGTGTAGAAAATGTAGGATAAATTTCTAAAGAAATTCTTTAATGAAAAAAGAAAAATCGTCTATGCTCTAAATTTAGTCAATGGTATCGAAATGAAAAGACAACAAGCCTTTTATCTCCATTAATCTACTAAATCTATTAAAATGCAAAAAAAAACATAGATGTATACCTTGAAATCTCAAAATCTTACAGGAATCAACTTAACTTTTACAATTACGTAATAAATATCAATCATAATCGGAATACTGGATCGAAATTTAACTTTAAATTTATGAAAATATAAAAATAAAATTAGAAGTGTATTTGAAAGGCATTATTTGACTCGTTATTAGGATAAAAATAACTTGATTATAAAAATTTGATATAAAAATGTGTAAAATTTTGCTTCATTAATAGTTAAAGCAAACTGTGATCATTAAAAAGATAAAAAAAATTATAGGAAATGTGACATTTAATGGTGTGATGAAGTGCATTTTTGAGAACATTGTATGAAATTCCTTTTCTCTCTTTTTTGATTTTGTCTCTTTCATTCTTTTCTTACTATTTTTTGGGTCTGATTAGTTCATTTACTGCTTCCTTTGATCTCTCTCTTTCTCTCTTAATGTATTTTTTACTTTGTTTCTCTCTCTCTCTCTCAATATATTTCTTTCTCTCTCTCTCCCAATATATTTCTCTCTCTCTCTCTTAATTTATTTTTTACTTTGTTTCTCTCTCTCATTTCATTTTACTCTTTCTTTCTCACTCTCTTTCAACCCAAAAAATACTATGAATATAATTTTTCGAACAGAACTGTGACCTTGAGAGTCACTTTCGGCCAATTCGAGTTTACAATCATCATTTAAATTTAAAATTGATTCTTATAATTGTTTTATGATGACCTTCATTCTTACTTTCATATTAACAGACAGGCACTAAAAGACCAAGAAAGTGAATTACTTTTCAAAATGCACTTCAATTATAACAGAAGAAGATCTCTCATTAAATTTCAAATAAAAAAAAAGAGAAAATGCATGGTGTGTAGGTGTAATTCTAAAAGGAAAAACTCTGCAAAAAAAACTTGAGTAAAGTTTGATAATTAAAAAAAAATCAAATCAAAATAAAAACAAATATTTGACGTGTAATTTAAGACACATCATACACCATCAAAACTGGAATCAATTAAAATCCATTTTTAAATAGTAATTACGTATCTAAGACGTTTTAAATGTAAAAATAGTTTAGACAAAAAAAACGAAAATAAATGAATCGATTCGACTTTTCATGTACAGCTTGCTATTAGAGAGAAAAAAATTACTGATAGATAATTATTACAAATAATGAAAGTTTTAAAATAAATTTTTTAACCTATAATTATGATGATTATTAATGTTGAATTTAAATTTGAAACGCGACTTCCTTTCATTAAAAACAACACGAAAAACATTTTGTAATATGATGAAAATGATCGTTAAAAGTGATGTCAATTTTAAAATAAAATGAATGGAATGAAAAAAAAAATTATTTGAAGCCATGAAAATATGTTTATTGATGTCCGCCTGTTAACATTAAATTATCTTAAAATAATTAATGCCATTAAAACATTGTATTAATATATTATATGATACCGTTTTGATCTAAAAATATACATGTTGATTTTGATTTGTTTGATCATCAAATTTTGCCAAAATAGAAGCCAATAAATGTATTTATTTTTATAAGAGAATTCCAGCCTGTGTATTAAAATGAGATAAAATAAGATAAAAAATCGTTGAAATATTATTGTAGATATTTAAAATAAATTTAAAAGAAAATAAAGAAATTTGAGAAACTTTTATGTATGACCTGGAGTTTTACTTTTACAGGACTTTGGTTTGCATATAGTAGCAGCAGTGAAAAGGGCTAAGACTTGTCTTATGACCCTGAATAAGAAATTGAGGTCACAAAATCCTTATTTTTTGTCAAATGAATTTATTTGCAGATGACGCTCTTTTATGGATAGACTCTAATGAAATTAATGATGCTTGGAATAAATTAAAAAGTGACTATAGAAATATTAAAAGATACTGTGATATGAATAAACTAAAAATTGAATTTAAATAAAACAAAATGCATGATAATCAGAGAACGAGAAACTGGTGGAGATGAAACCGAAGTATAATTTTATTTAAAAAAGAACGTGGAATAGGAAAAAAATGTCAAAAATGGTAGGCTTCTACTGGTTAAAGATAATGAAGGTAAGGCTACAGTTTTGCCCAAAATCGAAAATTTAAGTGTACAGAAATGATATGTGGTGACAAATTTTTCAAGATCAGACGTCAAATCTCTGAAGGGTCTCAAAAGACAGTCACCATCTTAATTTAGGATTCGATTCCTTCCCCACACACACACAAACACACATAATTAGAAGACAACATTCCACACAACACCACAACTCGATTTGCTCAAATTCATTACCACATCAAACCACCACACAAATTAATTAGCTGGATTGATGTTTGTTGCACAAATCAAACGTTAATTTCATTAGTTATTTCACCCAAAAACCATACGAACATTTTCTTTAATGACCTAATCATGCATACTCATGTCCTCAAAATATTATATTATTATTAGTAGCAACCAAAAGCAACATACAAACAAATAGAACGTTGATTTAATCTTGCATGACTTTGCAGGTTTACTCAAATTCACAGACACACACACACACACATGTTGCATATGTGTATTTAATTTTAACAAAGACTTGCTTTTAGCATCACAGACATACACCACAATCATAATAGCATATCTAAACTAAAAACACGCACACACACATTTAATATGTTTTATATGCATATTTAAATAGTGTATTGTGTTGTGACAAAGTACACAGATGATTGAATTTGGCAAAGTCTAAAGCCATAATATTTTGTGTGTGTTTTTGTCGCAATGTTATTTTTTTTTTGTTTTGCTTTTTGAACAGCAAAATCAACCTGTTGTTTAATTTTCAACTTATTTTTGTCAAATATTTTGTTATTTTGAAATCAAATTCAATTATCATGTTTCGGCATGAAATTTTATATACACACACACACACACACACACACACACACAAATATCTGCTTTCTGATATTAACGAGTCGTGCATTAATTTAATATCAAATAATAAAAAAAAAATCATATGCTTATACATTTTGTATGTTAATCATGAATTTTAGCATAAAATTCATATAAATGGAAACGCCTGGTTTTTTATTATTATTGAAATGCATGAATAATAAGAATAAGGATATTTTCCAACACATTTCAAGTCATACGGTTTTCAAGTACAAATGTATTGATTTTTCCTCGCATAATATTTGTTCCCAACATCATCATTCTATTAATGGAAGTCACTGAGAAAACCATATTTTTTTCTTGTTCCTTCAAAACAAAAACGAGCGATATACAATGAAATGGAATTTTAAGGAGAAATAACGTTTATAGAATAACGATTTTGAATTTGACTTTTTGGTTTGTATTTCCATTGTAAATTAATAATATGTTACAATGTTAGTATGGCCATAAAATTATACATTGAGATGAAAGAAGAAAACGATACATAAACAAAGAAAAAAAACTCTTTTAAAGGAAAATATGTGAAACACATTTTTATATTATCATTATCTCAAGAGAGTATTCACGAGTTCTTCATTTGTGTGATATTTGTATGAGATGGCAAAAAAAACGAAAAATAATAACAAACATTGAATTTTATATGTCAAATAAAATATTGTATCCATGTAAAGGAGGAAGTTCGAGTCATATTGAAAAGCAATGTTTTGTTTATGTAAATGTATGAAAAATTTAGATAAAATATGTAGGTTATGCGGCTAATTATAACGAAAAAATATTCTTTTTTTGTCATATTCTCATAGAGAAATGTGATGGAAAATCAAATGTGTGTACTAACGGTATGGCGGCTTTTTATATTTTTCATCGTTCATAAATTCAGGACGTAGCGTGCATGGCGATTTCTAGTCATGATTGTCATTGTCATAGGAAATTAAGAAATTTAAGGAAACTGTTGCACTTAAATTTGAGATAAACAAGAAAATGGAAATGACAAGTACTGTTGTGGTATTGTGGGAAATTGCATTTTCGATTGAAAGGCGATTCGGAAGGCATTGACATAGTACAATTTTCCCAAATGGTCGAATTTTCTTCAAATTGTCGAATTTTCCTTAAATTGTCGAATTTTCTTCATATCGTTGAATCTTTTTCAAATGGTCGAATTTTCCTCTAATCGTTGAATTTTCTTCAAATGGTCGAATTTTCTTCAAATGGTCAAATTTTCTTCAAATTGTCGAATTTTTCTCTAATCGTTGAATTTTCTTCATATGGTCGAATTTTCTTCTAATGGTCAAATTTTCTTTAAATTGTCGAATTTTCTTCAAATGGTCAAATTTTCTTTAAATTGTCGAATTTTCTTCAAATTGTCGAATTTTCTTCAAATCGTTGAATTTTCTTCAAATGGTCGAATTTTCTTCAAATTGTCGAATTTTCTTCAAATCGTTGAATTTTCTTCTAATGGCCAAATTTTCCTTAAATTGTTGAATTTTCTTCAAATCGTTGAATTTTCTTTAAATTGTCGAATTTTCTTCAAATGATCGAATTTTCCACTTGGTCGAATTTTCTTCAAATTGTCGAATTTTCTTCAAATGGTCAAATTTTCTTCAAATGATCGAATTTTCGTCAAATTGTCGAATTTTCTTCAAATGGTCAAATTTTCTTTAAATTGTCGAATTTTCTTCAAATTGTCGAATTTTCTTCAAATGGTCAAATTTTCTTTAAATTGTCGAATTTTCTTCAATTCGTTGAATTTTCTTCAAATGGTCGAATTTTCCAAAATGGTCAAATCGTATCTAGAAGTGCATTTTTCTTCCAAAATTTCATTAAAAATTAATTTTAGCACCAAATAAAATTAAATATGAATTAAGATCAGGCATTCAAATCTCAAATGATAAGGAATAATAATGTAATTTTTTTCACCATGATAAGATAAAAATAACCTTGTATGATAATTTTTCCTTTAATTTCCATAATTTTTACCATTTTCATTTCCTCTTTTTTTTTCTTATAACATTTTTCAAGTCAATTCAATTCAATTCAATTCCATTCCTCCTCACACAAAAATTTATCTCTCATCTTAACTGCAGGCGGATAAAGCGCACGCGTATAACGTTTCATGGAATTCATGTTTTTCCTTTCAAAACACAGAGCATTTTATCAGATTAAAAAAAAAGAAAAAATTATTTTGAGGAAATTTTTTCTTTTTTTTCAAGAATTATCATGTAAATTTATCATAGTATTTTAAATTAATATTTTCCATTCACATTGAAGACAAAACATTTCATTCTAATAATTCATTGCATTTTTTTTTTATTTTCTCTCTCTCCACAAATGGAAATTTCATGTGAGAATTTCCATTTGCATAACGATTTCCCCTCCTAATTTTCATTTTCTTCTCATGAGAATAAAAAATTTATCAAATAATTACCACCAACAGTTTTTCCATTTGGTTTAGTAGTTACTGAATCGTTATTTTGTTCAAACTAAAAAGCTTAGGAAAAAAAATTATTCATTCGCGATTTTATCAAATTTTATTATTATTTTAAATTTATGTCCAAAAAATACAATTACAAACATTTTCTAAACTGCTTTTACATGAAATTGAATGAAAATTACAATTAATTTTTAAATAAAGTTACATGAAATTAAATAATTAATCGATTAAATTTTTGATTAAGTGTGAATTTTTGCATTAAGAAAATCTCAAAAATTTCATTTTTAAGAATGAAGCGCAAAAGAAAAGTTTTCTTTGGATGATAATGATAAGAAAAAAATGAAAAAAATATGGTTAAATGTTAAAGATAATAAAAAAAATGAAATTTATGCAAAAAATATGAAATAATAATATTAAAGTAAATGAAAGAAGACTCAAGTGTTCATCATATAAATGAACGTTAAAGAGGTAATGAAAAGAAAAGAAAAGCAAAAAAAAATAAAATGTAAATAAAAAAAAACATGTAACTTGTATGTAAATGAAAAAAAATATAAGTTATGAAGTCTAGTTCATCCATGAATAAATAATGCAAATGTAATGTGACGGCTTAACTTAAATTAAAATAAAATTTTAACGTATGGATTTTTTTTCAACTTTATTATAGAAATTTCCTTAAATTTTCTTTTTCAATGTGTTAAGTGTGATAAAAGGATGGAAAAATTAATTTCTGTAGATGGAGACTCGAATCGTAATGTCAATTTTACGCCCATTATCTTTTAATTATATCCATCATCATAAAGGTGGACAATTCTCCGGATGATTTCTCGTAAAATTTCTCATTAAAAGGAAAACCTTAACATAAAAAAATAAAAAAAAAAAATTATAATAAATAAAGTTCATACAAAGTTTTCAATTTGTGTTTCTGTAAAACTAGGTCAGACCAACTAAACTCAAAATGTATAAAAATTGTAATAAAAATAATAATAATAATAACAACATAAAAGGTAACACACACATTGCGCTACTTTCATGCCAGCATAATAACGAATTTACATCTAAAAATATGCAATGAACACACACGTCCTCACACACACACACACACACACACACACACACACGCAGTAAAATTTGCTTATACATATTTTTACAAAAAATTATGGTGATATACCAAATTTATGACACAAAAAACCAACCATTAAAGGATATCATGAAATGAAAAAAAATATTTAAATTTATTTCAATGGAGATTTAAATGAAAAAAATATGAAATAAAATGAAATTGTATCATTTTCAATTCAATTCAAACGATGTTTTTCAAATAAATTGGATGTTGATGATGAATTTGGTGTGAGAGAATAATCAATAATAAATAAATAAAATGTGATCTTGAATTTGATACAGATTTTTTTTGTGTTACACTTGAATAAATTATGAAGGTTTTATGTGATGCAGATTTTCCATGTATCATGAAATGACCACAAAAAAAGAACATTAACGTACAAAAAAATGAAAATATATATCGCATTGTGAGTGTTTTGTATCGGACTTGAATTTGTTACATTATTGATTTTTCTTTTCGTTTTGCTGTAATGGTATTTTATTTGTCTGACAAAAAAATATCAAAAACAAAAAAAATGAGATCCGTATCAAAAATAATTTTCAAAATCATTCGATGGTATAATGATCATGATTTTGCACTTAATGGGATGATATTGCAAGTCCTTTTAAGATGACAGTGCTTGAAAAAAAGGGTTTGCATGGATTTTGAATTGAAAACAAGGAATCATCATGGTGCTTTGTGATGTTTTCACATATTGATATCAATAAATTTTTTCGGAAATTATACACTGTAAGTTGAAAACGCCCCACAGCCATCCCGCATAATATGTATTGACAAATTGAGTGTCCATAATAGTTGAAAATTAACTGGAAATGCGATAAAAATTTCATTCATCAAAAACCCTGTAAGCGTCAATCAAAGATCTCCATCTGCGGACCAAGTCACTTTGTACTGCGGGTGGTTTTCAGCTTTCAGTGTATAGAGAAAAAAAATCAACTAAAAAAAGTAAAATGGAGAGTTAAAGTGTGATAAGCTGACAAAAAATTAAAAGGAGGCGTAATAAAATATAAAAACTGGACCACAAAACCGCAATAAAGTGCAATTAAGTGTGAAATTGCTTTTCACTAGAAGACCCTGTACGTGAACATGATTCATAAATTTCACATTAATTTAGGACATGACTAACAGGAAATTTGGGAATTCAATAAAAGTTTCATAAAAGGCATGTAAAAGATCAAAAAATCATAAAAAAGAGGAAGGAAATGATTGGATTGAATTTTTTTGACCACACTGTACTTTTTATTTCATTTCATTCTATTTTTTTATTTTATGAATCAGATGCCCATTCAAAAGTCAAGAACTCCTATAAAATTGTTAAAATTTATATTAAAAAGAATTGAAATTTTTACCAGAACCTCTTATGAGTTATAACAGCAGCAGTTCTTCTTGAAATGTAATATCAGCAATTTAATTTAAAACACTTAACTGATTTTTTTGTACGAGTATTTTCTAAGAATTTTAACTCACAGCAGGTTTTACAAATAATAATAATGAAAAAGAAATCGCGACAACTTGAAAATTTTCTCACCATGTGTCTTATGCACTTGCAGATTTTATGCAACAGTCTATTTTTGTTATTATTTGAAAAATAACATGCTTGGATCATTATAAAATACGTGCTGATATCACTTAAACATTTTCTATTTTCAACATTTTATGATTTGTTTACACTGAGTGTGGATTTTAATGGTGTGTGTTATTAAATGTTTGTTTATTTGTAATTTAATGGCTTTGATAATTGTTTGAATTTCTCTGAAAATTTTTTCAAAACAATTCCATTTAAAATGGAAATTTTTGTGGAATGTTTCTAACAAAAATAACATTAAGACATAAAGAAAAGTGTAGAAAAGCGTGCAGGAAGTTGTGAAAATTTGCATCTGACGCATTTGAAAGGATTTTTTTCGCTGGACAAGGCACTCTTTTGATGAAATTAAGAAAAAAAAAAATCTGTTATATTTAAAATAGGTCAAATCATAAATTAAATCAAAACCAGGTGAAAATTCATACGATGAGAAATGCACTGAACAGGTCGCATTTATGACAAAAAATATTAAAAAAATTTCCCATTTCTTGCAGATTTTGACACAATTTTGACATGATTTTAATAGAACATGAAATTTTATTTTTTTATTATTTTTCTTCTTAAACAAGAGTCATTCAATGAAAAATGCAACCTCATTTGAAAAAAATATGAAAAGAACCAGAATAATTGTTACCAGTGAGTGGTGTGTGTGTGTGTGTGTGTGTGTGTGTGTGAGGCTATTTTTCATTTATAATATTTTTATATTTTTTTATCTTTCATTATGATGATAAACTTAAAGGTTGTTCGTGTTTGTTAAGTAGAAGAAAATGCCAAGTTCTTTATTTGTATCTCTTTTGTGTGAATGTTTTAAGCAAGCGATTATTTTATTTTTCTGTTGTGATATGAAGTAGGCTATTAAAACCTAATTATGATAATTTAATTTCCTATTTTTTTAATATTCCGTGTTTCCGTTTCAATGTATTTTTTTTTGTTGTTTTATCATAAGATAAGAATAAGAGAAAAATCAAGTCTAAGTCGTGATTATTTAACTTTCATAATAATTTTTAGATAAAATTATATTAAAAAAAAAGTTAAATGGGCTCTTAAAAATTCATACAAATAAATTATTTGTTGTTTGCCTTTTAAGTGGTCAAAAAAAATTACACAATGATAATGGAAATGAAAGGAGCTTGACATGCGATTTCGAGAAATTGTATACAAAATTGACGGAAATAGATGTCCTTTTATTTTAATCATCATGAACGTTATAATTTATTTACTTTTCACTTTAACCATGTGGAGACGCCTGGCTAAAATATCGAATTTTATGGTATTTGGCAATTAATTAAGTCAATGAAAGAATCAAATTCTTATTTTATTTAACGTGAATATGCAAGAAAATTTATTTCAATTGGTCTCGGTTGAAAAAAACTCTTCTAAGCATGATCTAAAACAAAAATTTACATTTTAAGACAATTTTTTCTCATATAATTTTAATAAATGTAAAATTTATGAATATTTAATGTCATAAAGTCAAATTAACATACAACCACTTACTTTTTTTTCAGTTTTCTGTATAAATTTAGTATCTGAACTTGAATAAAATGAAAGGTAATTGATTTAACATTCAATTTTACAGCTTTCCGTCTTTTAGGGGTCACATGGGACCCTCACTCAGAATTTTATCATTATGACATTTGAAACCTTCAATCAGATTTTTCTCTTCATAATTTTTCCTAAAACAAAGTTTTTTTTGTCTTCGTCCCTCTCAAAATGATATCAAAACGAAATTCGACACAAAATGTGCCATAAAGTCAAATTTAAAGGACCATACAAGTGTTGCAAATAAAGATATTTCGCACCTGTTTTAATTTACATTTTTTTTTTGTATTTTTATTATAATTTGTATCCTTTCAAAAGGAGCACATTTACTTAAAAATAAATTCTAATTGAATTAACAAACAAGATCAGAAAGGTTCGTTTTTTCAGTATAATTTGTTTTTTTTTCCTGTTTTTGAATATTAATATGAAAATTTATTTAAAAAAAAATTAAAAAAATGTTCATTTCAGAATTGAATTAAATTAAAAAAAAAGGTCACATAGACAAGTTAACCAAAAAAAAATTAAATAAATAATAATAATCTTCATTTATTTTTTATGTAAAATCCTGCGAAATAAATTATGAAAAATTCATATGTAAGTGTCAAAAATGGATAAGGCTCTTAGTTAGCACACAAAATTCATAGAAAAAATTCATATAAAGTTTATTTTAAACCTTTTTTTATTAATTTAATAGGATTTGACGCCTTAAATGTTAAATCATTACAGGACCCTTCGTGTTTTTGACATTTTTTGGTGCTCGTTTACTGAAATTTCGGTATTTTCAAACACTTGTGATGCTAAATTTCATTTTCAGTTTTCATACACATGTTTGAAATTGGGTGTGTATTAAATCAAACTGCAAATCAATTGATTTTTTAATCAATATGACATTTAATAGATTTTTTTTGTCTAGTCATCAAAATTTAGATAAGAAAATGATTCAAAATGAATTTTTTTTATTGATTTATGTAAAGACACATTGAAGAACGTTATTTACAGACAGTTTATCGTAAATTAGTCAAAAATGTGTGATAATTCAATAAAAAGTTGAAATTCATGTGAAAATTGCTCGGAAAAAAGTGAGAGAGTGAGCACGATTCGCTAGAATTGACAAAATTAAAAAAAAAACTGTGAATGTAGCATTGCCAAGCATGCCGAGGAGGTTCATAATCCAAAATATAAAAATCCTGCATTGGCAAAAACGATTTTAGCCCGATTTTAGTGTTATTTTCCCTTCATTTCCTTGTTTCTGATAAAACCTGCTACTTTAAAAATGAGTTTTCATAAGAAAATATTTGATTCCAATTTACACAACACTCTAAGTTGAAAACGCTCCGCAAACCCCGTAGAGCTTGGCGATAACCCCCCATGAGCATTTGCAGGGCGATTACGGGGTGTTTGCGGGGTTAATTTTTGATTTTATAAATGTTATTTTTCACGCATTTTCTTTTTGTCGAATCCGCACTCCGCGATTCGCCTTTTTTTCGATTAAAGGTAAAAACTCTTCTCATAAATCAGTTAACAATGAATGTCTTGCATGTAAATCATTGAAATGTGAAGAAAGCCCGTAACTTGCGGTCATTTTACATAAAATTGTATGTTTTACGTACGTTTCTCAATTATACTCTTTTCAGCATAATTGAAGCTCCTATTCAAAGGTACAACTTTTTCATACATCACTTTGAGAGAGATAGAAAGAGAGTGAGAGGAAGTTAGAAATTTAGTTAAACTAATCTAACAATGCAGAAAATTAAAATTTTTACTTATAAAACGTCTTAATCTCATGATCTGAAATAATCGTTAAGATAACATTGAAATTCAATTGAAATCACCATTCTTGACTTGAATTCATAATTTAACACATAATTCTTCAATTCAAATTTATTTCTTGACACAAACATTACATAACACTCTTCTGTAACCGTAAACCTTTAAATTAAATAATTGCATTTCCTCAGAATTGAATAATAAAAAATTCTACTTAAATTTCATTTTTTTCTTCTTTCTTTAATATTGACACGGTTCAGTTTACTTTGATGGAAATGCTAATATTTCAATGTCCAACACGCGACTCTATTTTACTTTTTTACACTGTGTACTGTAATCATAATTATTAGTATTATTATTATTTTGGTGAAGTAAATATTGATGTGACAAATTTGTTGAAAGAAGAGAAAAAATTTATTGAACGCTGTCTACAAAATTGATTTTTTTATTTGTGTTGTCCTATTTCTATTTTTTTGTCATCATAATAACAATTTATTATCAATATTAACTACATTTATACTCACATAAATTGTTCATAAATTTTATGATCCATTGAAATGACCAAACACTCGTTACTCTGCACCGTGTTTTTTGTTATGTGTTGAAAACAAATAATAGATCGTTATTTCTGTTTTTATTTTTTCTTTTATGTTTATTTTCATTTTCATTTTTTGTATGTGTTATTCTTTTGTGTATATTAAAATAAA
>LN483513.1:137171-273336 GCA_900002565.1 Culicoides sonorensis | reverse complement strand
AAAAAAAAAGAAGAAAAAAAAAAAGAAAAAAAAAAAAAATAATTTTAAAATATATATATAAAAATTCATTTAAAAAGCATTATTTTTTTTATTATTATTTTTATATTTTCCATACAAAATATGCCTTAACTTACATCCATCATGACATCACATATATGAAGCATGAAAACACCGATAAAAATACAAAATGAAAAAGCAACAACAACAACAAAAACCTGAAGTTTAGATTATGAATTTTTAATAAGGAAAATTAAACTCAAAGTTTTTCTATGATTATTATTAAATGGAGCAGTCGCACATTAAAATTAAAATTGTTACACCTTAATACACACAACCAACATTAACGAAGACGTTTCGTGTGTGTTTCATTAACTTTAATCGTTAAAATACAAAAAAAAAAAAATAAAAATTAATATGACATGTACCCTAAACGAAATGGTAAAATAGATTGAAAACTTAAAATTTAATTTCGTTTCAAAAAGTTTTGCTTCATTTTTCATGAAAAAAAAAACCAATAATTATTTTCTGTGGCAACTCATATGATGATCGTATTAAAATGAAAATGATAAATTGCTTATTTAAAAAAAAAACATATTAAATGAAATGAAATAAAATTAAATTAAATTAGTTAAATAAACATAAAATATTTTTTTGATTAATTTTCCTGGTTTACGTTATCCTGAAAATTGAGGATATACCAAAATTAATTTAATCATTAACTTTAAATCTAAAAAAAAAAAATGTGGAACGTGATCGTGAACGATTTACACGAGTGTATTGTTATAGATTGAGTTTTTGAAAAATTCCGCAGTTTTCTGATGTTTTTTTGTATAATTTAAACGATTATAGAAAATTTTGCGGTTTCCTACAATTTAACAAAACTTTACGGCTCTTGATATCCCATGATTTTCAGTCATATTCGTGATTTTGGAAAATTTTAAGATTTTTCGCAGTTTTTGAAAACTCACACATTTAGAGATACCGCCATTTTGTGGGTCGGCATTTTGTAAGTGGACCATTTTGGAAGTTATGGCCATTCTGTAAGTTGGCAATTTTGAAAAATACTACCATTTTGATAATCGGCCATTTCGATTTTGACACAGACGGACAGATGACGTAACGGTATTTATTTCAAATCAATGAAAAATGCTCCAAAAAAATAGTGCTTTAATTTCATTTTAAATTCATGGTTTAAAGTTCATTTGAGAACTTATGACTCAAATAATACAGATTTATTTTATGTAATGTTGGTGTTTTTTTTTACTCATTTAATACGAGTAATTCAATGTAAACATCAAAACTTTCCATATAGAGCCTTGTAATTTGTTTATTTATGCTCTGTTTTTTTTTTGAGTTAAACCAGAACATTGAATAAAACATAAGAAAAAGAATAATAAAATGCCAAAAAAAAATCAATATGAACTGGTTCGTGGGTGTATGCTGATACATAAATATCTGTATTTTATGACATCAATATAAAAGGAAGATGTATGTTTTTTTATATTTATCGATGAACATCAGTTTTTTGACATATTCCCTCATAAAAATGTACCGAATTTCTTTTATATTGTGCTTTACGCCATTAGATTTCATGCATCACAATATTTATGACATGTTTTTGTTCTTCAATGTATTTTTTTTTCAATGTAAATGGTTTTAGAAAAATATCTCACACAGAACAGAAGATAAGAAAATCAAATCAAATTCACACCAAAATTTAATCCAATTTTAGTTGTTTTCAAGTAAATTTCGTTTAAATTCATTGAATGCTTTGAATTGAGTGCTCAACAAGTATAAAATAATAAATAAACAAATTAATATAAAAATGATTGAAATTCTCTTCTTAGTTTTAATAACACAAAATTTTAATGATCTTAAAGGAAATATTTGGAATGATTTATTATTAAAAATTTCAAAATGGTTTTCAACTAAAAACCCAAATATGAAATTAATACAATATACAATACAAAATTTAATATCCTTCAACCAATGTCAAAATATTGTATGGATTTATTTTGATACAATGCAAGACAATACAATGAGAAAAAAAATAAAAAATAGCTTTAAGCTATATGATAGTAGAATACAAAAAAAAAAAACATTTAATTGAAGTAGATAAATTTTCATCTAAATAATCATGAGGATTATTATTATTTTTTTTTGTTCGTACAATTCCGATTTTTTTTATACATTAAAATTTTAGATAAAAAAACGTTTTATTTCAATCAAATTAAAATGATCTCAATGAAATCAATCTTTTGAATTCTCTGTATTTGTTTGAGTTTGCTCAAGGGAATTTTATTTTCAAATCACTTATTTCGTTTTTGGTCCACAAAAAAATGGATTTGGATTAATATGACAAATTCAGTGATTAAAAGAAAGAGATTAAATTGAAAAAGTTTACAGTTTGAAGAGAGATCGTTAAAAAAATTATTTAAAATAAAATAGTGTTTGCTCACTATTGACCTACTCTAATTGACCATGAATCTCGAAAGTCTATCAATAAACCTAAGCTCGATTTTTATCGAGGAGACCACAATAGAACTCTTTGAGACCGCAGTGGTGCCCTTGTAAAGCCTAACCTAACCTGAGCTCAGAGTTGTAGTTGGTATGTTCACTGGTCATTGTACTCTTGACTATCATCTCGGTCACTTTGACTCAAGAGATCCAATGTGCAAATGCTGATCTGAATAAGAAGAGACTGGTGCACATCTGCTTTGTGTAGTGAGTACTTTCCCAGTATTGACTCCATCATATAAGTGAAGGTTTCTGCTCTGCTTAGCTTTCTGAGAAGATGTGGTCACTTTCCTAAACTGAACCAGGTCTTAAGGACTTTTTTCTCTAGATTTGGTTCCGTTTTCATCAGATATGATGATAAATGGGTATGCACAATGAACCCGTCTGTAGGTCTGAGTATTGGTTTTCTTCTATGAGGACCGCTCTAGGAATTTGATCTGATCTGAACCTGAAATAAATGAGATCTAATCGAGGTTTTTTGAGATGTGTCAGACCAGATCAGATTCGTAGGGTGGCTTTTAAGTAGACCATCAGTCGGGCATATCCGTTATCATCATCCGAGGGACTTAGCTTTTATCCGGTCGTCCCAAGTAGTCGCCACCTTTGCCTAGAGTTTAACTAAAATCGAGCAGCCGCAAAAAGGGGCATTTGAAATTGTAAAGTTTTATGGCCGTATCGAAAATCAAACTGCCAACCTTAAGATTGATTTGAGACATGTCACAACTAAATCCACTTAACGGTTTCCAGCTCTTTGTCTTGCTCTCATTTAAACGGTCACTCGATGAATTTTTTTCTTCTCCATGAACTTTTATCAGTATCAAAGTTGAAAGTGTCAGAAATTAAATAAATAAAAAAATGTAATAAAAGATAATTTTAAATAACAGTTACTTTCATAAATAATATAAACAAATGAAGATAATGAAGTTTTCACAAAAATTCAAAAAAAAAAACACCCAAATACAAGTTATTTACAGCAAAAAAAAAGAAAAAAAAGTAAATAAATGAGAAAACTCTGAAATAAAAAGCATTAAATCTTCAAAAATAATGTACTTTTTTCCTGATTTATGATCATTTACGCAAAGGAAATTATGTACACCAGTAACCGACCTTTTCTATTACATTTCAAGTTTAAATTTACTTTCTTTTATATTTAAAATATTTGTTTTTCTCCCTTACACTCACTTCTTCGCTCTCCTTTACCAGCCTTCTTTTTACGCTGTTTTGGTGCAAAAAAAAAATATACACCACATGTTACTTTTTTTGTGTCGTTTTCTTGCGTATTCATTTCCAGCGAAGGACCTTTTTTTCTTCTTTTTTCCATGATACTGTTGTATGAGTCCGCCGAATGTTATTTATGACAATGATATGAAATGATAAATTATTTTTGAATAAAAAAAGAGTAAGAGAGTGCTGTATTAAATTAATTTTTCATGATATATAAAAATTTTAATGGTATAAGGAAAAAAAAACCTATCAAGCAAAGCAAAGTAATTGAATATTTTTACTACAAACCCAAACTCCAGGATGACCCATGAAAGTTATGAAATTTCAATTCAATTTAAAATAAAAAATAACGCTTATTATGGTTTATTTTTCTTTTCATGTTATTGACCGTCTGTTGCTGTGTTACATAACGCGGCGTTCAGTGAACAGATGGAATGAAAATTGTTGTTACAAGAAAAAAAAAATGCATTAAAAATAAAAAATATTTTTCTGCTTTCAAATTAGTGTGATTACTAGAAAGGCACGTCTATGTTATTAAGCATGTATTTGAAAATTTTACCATACATGACCTACTTTGAACGTTCCTCACACGCGTCACTCCTGCTAAATGGAATAATGTGTTTTGATATGAATTAATTTTTATGTGATTAAAATCTAAATTTTTATTTTTTATTACAATTTTTTCTAGAAAAATCATGGAAAATGTAAACAACCACAACATTTATTACTGTTTGCAACGTCGTCGGAATTACGATTACAGAAAAACCCAAATGGAGTGCTACAAATTATCTTCGTAACGTAAAACCATTGTTGGTGTGTGTTTGTGTTCTCCTGCTATTATCGACAAGTAGTTAGTTGAGTAGAGCAGAAGAAAAAGTATAAAAATAAGGATTTATTATGAGATAGAAAGAAAAATGACTTAAAAATTCAAATAAGAAACATAAAACTAACGTTGGATCACTTTACACGGTTTCTTACAAGTATATTCAAAATAAAAAGAAGAAAAAAAATACATATTTACATACAAAAATATCATTTTAAAACGACCACAGTGAATAATAATAATAATAATTATAATAAAAAGTAATAAACAAGGTAAGTCTTGAAATGATGCCATAAATTAAAGGAAAAAAATTGAAATTAAATTTAATTACAGACAAATAAGGTAACAAATAAGTAAAAATAATCATGAATTTGCTGAATATGGACGCTGAAAATCGTGTCGTACTCAATGTGGGTGGCATTCGACACGAAACATACAAGGCAACATTGAAAAAAATTCCGGCAACACGATTGTCGAGACTCACAGAAGCACTTGGCAACTACGATCCCATTCTAAATGAATATTTTTTTGATAGACATCCTGGCGTTTTTGCTCAAGTGCTTAATTATTACAGGTAAGCTGATTATCATCATCATCATCATACTTGATTAATCTCATTTTATTGATTTCACTTTATCATATTTGTCCAATTTATCCATAAAAAACACTCAAAGCGTAACAAGATAAAATTTAATAAAATCTCATTTAATTTATTTTTTTGCTACCTTTAAATTTTTACAACATAATTTTATTTGTATAATAATCTCTCTTGTCTGTTCGTCCATTTCGTTATTTTTATTGTGTTATTATGGTAAAGCTAGAATACATATGTCAAAATTTTTTTTCTTTCTCTGTTTTATCTCACTTTTTTTGCTACTCATAGCACTACATAAAAAAATATGATAATAAATGAAGGGAAAAAATTAAATAAACAAAAATTGAATGTGATGCCACATTGATTTCAGTTTCAATTTTATTTTATGGTATAAAAAAAACTTAATGTGACGTCACTTTCACATTTCCATTTAATTTATCAACATTATATAGATTGAGAGAAGTTTCCCCTAATGGTAATACGAAAAAAAGAAGGCGAAAAAAAATATGTACATATAAATGTTTTAAGCAAAAATGCGCAGTACATTTGTTTGAAATATTTTCCTTGCTACGTGATTCTCTTGAGCATATTTTAATGCATGAAATATGAAGTACTCAATACCCAATTTTATTTATTTTTTGTTTGTTTGAATTTAAAGTACGTGTATTTAAAGAAACACCTGATAGATTTCCTTTTATTGTTGTTTTGTGTCACTTATTTTTTTTTTTTCATAATTTTCATTTGAATTTTTGATAATTTTATTATGCAAGACACTGAAATGAATTTTTAATTTGACAGAACTGGAAAGTTACATTATCCAACTGATGTCTGTGGACCATTGTTTGAAGAAGAGCTTGCCTTTTGGGGTTTGGATTCAAATCAAGTAGAACCATGTTGTTGGATGACATACACTCAGGTAATCATCTGAATTTCATATTCAATTATTTGGGTGGGGCTGAATTTTTTTTTATTAAATTCAAAAAATGACGTGAATAAGTTATTTCAAATTTGAATGGTCCTTGAATTATTCCACAGGGAGTTTTGCTTTTAACGATGAATTCCCAAACGGATTTTCACGTTTTATGCTCAAGGTTTTTGGTGATTTTACGTATTTTGTGAAGGTTTTTGAGCAGTGATTTTATTGTAAAAAACATGTTTATTGAAATAAGAATCTCATATACCAACATCAATGAATCAACCTTTCAATTGAATTCTTTTGACTTTTTTCTTGTCAGTTTGGAAAAAATGCGAGTATGAGGACACTTGCGCTGCCTTTCTTACAGACTATCAGTGGCAAAAATTTTTAATACATGGAGATTTTTTAGTACATCGAAATCTTTTTAGTACATCGAATTTTTTGGAATGAATCGAAAATTTTTAGTTCATTGAAAAATTTTCAGTGAATCGAAAATTTTAGTTAGTCGAAATTTTTTTAGTGGATCGAAATTTTTAGTACACCGAAATATTTTGTGATATATTATCATAAAAAAAACTAAATTCAGTTTATGGTAATGCGCTTAAAAATATCATTCACACTCAAGTTTTTTCAATATTTTCCATGTATCCTTCAATTTATTGAGTAAAATAACATGAGTCATTTATATGGATCAGCAAACTGTGTCATTGTTTAATGTCCATGATTGATCAGACGAGTTTCAGATTTTTAATTAAAAAAGTGAAAAAAAATCCAGTTGATTTACAGTAAGAAAAAAAATCTCTTATTCTCTCTTACTCTGTTAGTTTATTTGCCTTGTGATGAATTGTAGTTCAAATTGAAATAAATATTGTCTGCTTTTAATATATGAGATTACTTGATTAATTAATTCAGTTGAAAAATTCTGGAAAATATATCTGTTTTTTTAGTAAAGAATTTTTTTTTCTCTTGTTTTGTCAAAAAAAAGGGAAATAAACAAAAGTTACTCAACCATAAAAATGTAAAAAAAAAAGAAATCTCATATTTTATTTAGCTTTTACTTTTTTTTCACCATTTCAGATTTATGTGATAAAAATATAGTTTATTATTTGAGATTTTGTTGAATGATAAAAAGAAAAAAAAAATCTACTTTTGTTGTAAGTCAGAGATTCAATTTATTCTACTTGAGTTATTCTTAGAAATTGTAACATAAAGGTTGCTCATCCATGTATTGATTCGTGTTATTTATTTAAAAAATTGTTTTAGAATTCACTTTATGAAAGTAAAACCAAGTAAATCAATGTTTTTTGGGGGTGTGTGAGAGTCAAACTGGTACAAAAACACCAATTTTAAGTAAAAATATGTTCTAAATGTGAAATTTTCATCATATCAAGGACGCGATTTTTAGGAATTTCGAAAGCCTCGAATGATTTCTCATATTTTTCTATCCTTACCCAGGTCTCTTTACATTTTCAATGTGCTGGTCTCTGATTCAAAATGTATCAAATTTTTTGTATCGACCCATTGACAAAAAAAATTAAATCCTTTGCTGATATACAGACATGATGAAAGTATTGAATAATGTCAAATTGAAACATATTGACTTAAAATTTATGTACTTACAAGAAAATACGATTGTAAATCTCTGATACGGTCCTATTGTTTCTTCTGAGAAATTTGAAAAGGTGTAACAGTAAAAATATACACTTCGATACATTTCATTCATGTGAAAAAGGAATCTAATAAGATAAATTGAATCAATAATTTTAATTTACTTTTCATTTTCATGTAACATTGATCAGCATCGAAATACCCAGGAAACATTAGCTGTACTAGATAGATTAGATTTAGATACGGAAAAGCCATCTGACGAGGAAACTGCAAAAAAATTTGGATTCGAAGATGCCTATATCAAAGGGAAAGTTAGTTGGTGGCAACATGTTAAGCCCCAAATATGGTCCTTATTTGATGAGCCATATAGCTCGAATGCAGCAAAGGTAAGAATTTTTATTTTTTTTTCAATGTAATGTAAAATTTAAATGTATTTTTTTTAATTTACAGATAATCGGAATTATATCAGTATTTTTTATCTGCGTTTCAATCATATCATTCTGTTTGAAAACTCATCCAGATATGCGGGTTCCAATAATTAGAAATATAACGGTAAAATTAGCAAATTCGAATGGCACTGCATGGGTGTTGGACAAGACACAAACGAATGCCCATGTAGCTTTTTTTTACATTGAATGTTTTTGTAATGCTTGGTTTACATTTGAAATACTTGTAAGTTCAAATTAAAATGAAATTTATTACTGATACACTAACAAATTTTTTGTTTTCTTGTCCATTTTAGGTAAGATTTGTGTCATCACCAAATAAATTAAAATTTATAATAGCTTCTGTGAACATCATTGATTACATTGCCACAATGAGTTTCTTCATTGACTTGATTTTACAGAAATTTGCATCGCATTTGGAAAATGCCGATATTTTAGAATTCTTTTCAATCATTCGTATTATGCGTTTGTTCAAGTTGACCCGACACTCGTCCGGGCTGAAAATTCTCGTGCAAACTTTTAGGGCATCTGCCAAAGAATTAACTCTGTTGGTCTTTTTCTTAGTGTTAGGTATCGTTATATTTGCTAGTTTGGTTTATTACGCGGAACGAATCCAAACAAATCCGCACAACGATTTTAATAGCATACCACTTGGATTATGGTGGGCCCTGGTAACTATGACCACTGTGGGGTATGGTGATATGACGCCAAAAACGTACGTTGGCATGTTTGTGGGTGCACTTTGTGCATTAGCTGGTGTATTAACAATTGCATTACCCGTTCCCGTTATTGTTAGTAATTTCACAATGTACTATTCGCATACACAAGCACGAGCTAAACTGCCCAAAAAACGACGACGAGTATTGCCAGTGGAACAATTGAGACCACTTCCACCACGAATACCAGGTATTTTATTTCTAACTTTCAATATAAAAATTCAAATTTACATGTCATTTCAATTAAAAGGCCAAACAGGACCAAATGCAGGCAGTGGAAAATTACCGTCATCAAATGCACCAAGTACAGCAAGTATGGATAATGCAATCAAAAGAATGAATGCCAATAAAACTTCAGGTCCTAAAATGGGTAAGTCACATATTTCATTTCTTTCACATTTAAATTTCAAATAATTTTATTGTTTCACAGACTTTTTGTGAAATAATCTTCATCGTGATGACCATAATTGTTATAATATTTAAATAAATAATAAATTAAATTTAAACAAATAAAATATGTTTATTAATAATAAAAAAAGAGAAAAATGATAATAATATAACTTCTTATACTGTATGATAAAATTAAATTTAAAAAAAAAAATATTATTATTATTATAAAATTACGATAAAAAATATTCAAAACGTAAATTAAATGGAACAAAATACATTTTATATACATACTACTATTAAAAAAAAATAAAAATTTATTATCTACCATTAATTAGTTTTTTTTTGAATAAATGACCTTTAATTAATAAATAATAAAATAAAAAAAATTGTTATTTATAAAATAAGATAAAAAAAATATACATAAATTCACATCATAAATACATTCATTTTAATATTTGTCGTTCATGAGTTGACTTTCAATTCAAATTTAATTCACGTTGCAGTTTAAAAAATAGGGTTGTGTGACCATGTACCGTGAATTTTTTATTCTAAGTTGAAAATGTCCCGCAAATTGCCCGTGATACTATACAAGGGGCTAGAATCGTCGTTTTTGCATTAAAATTGGCATTAAAATCACATAAAAAGCAACCAATTACACTTTCTGCGTAGTGAGTCACGCCGTTCTGCGATACATGGGCTGAATTACAATGCGTTTTTCGAGCGCTCGGTTCTCTTTTGACCTTTATATGAAAAATTGCGTGTAAAATCTGACTTTAAAAAAATATGGGGGATAGAGGAGGGGGAGGTCCTGCAATGGGGTCTTTCAACTAACCGTTTTTGTTAAATTCCGTTTATTTCTTTATTTCGTTCTTTTTGATTTTTACACAAATTTACGGGTTACAATTTTATTTAACCAAAAAAAAATAAGTTCACGGTACATTGCAGCAGCACCCTAATTACGATAAACCGATCAAAACTATGTAAATATTCTAAAATGAAATGATGATAAAATAGAAAATGGCATGTTTTTAGCAAGGATTTTAATTAAAAAGGAAATTTGGTTCAAAAATTTTAATTTAAAATGAAAACAAGGAAAAATCAACACAACATAAATAAAAAGCCATTAAAAAATAGCCTTTGACATAGCTTTTGCATGAAAAGTGAAATGAATGCTGACAGACGAAGTTAATTTAAAAAAAAATACACACATATAAATGTTTTACAATTTTCAATTTAAAAATATATAAAACGGAATCAAATGCATTTAAAAGTTATTTTTTTTGAGCATAAAACTTCGTAGCTTGATATTAAAATGATTTTTTTTAAATTTAATTAAAATAAATTTTAATAATAATGTTGATGTAATTAGTTTTTAGTATAAATTTTATATGATTGTTAAAATAAAAATTTAAGTTAAAATTTTATAATGAACACACAATAAATGAAAAGCCCTTGAAATTTGTCGTAAATCAATAAAAAAAAAGTAAATTAAAAAAAAAATTATATTATAAAAGTGATTTGTACAAAATATTTTTAAGTTAATATTAATAACACTTTTAATATAAAAAAATTAAAAAAAATAATAATTCTAACAATAAATATTTTTAAAAAGCTCACCTATGATGTGAAAAAAAAAACCTTTTTAAATTTATATTTAAATGTATTTTTTTTTTCTTTTACTTTCACTTTTTTTTTGTAGTGAATGTAACATATCGACATCGAAAAACGTAACAAAAAATAAACTGATTTTATTTTCAATTAAACAAATTTAGGGTCATGCGGCTGCTTACTCGTCATATCACGTAATTTCACATTTAATTCAATTTTTGTGTACTTTAGATGTGTCTTTGCAGTTCCTTCAATGTGAAAATCCGAATTTTAATATGAAATTTATTGTAAAATCTTTTAATAAATATCACAATTGCACGGTACGTGGTTACATGACCCTAATAAAAAAAATGAATTTTATGTGAAATTAATTTCAAATTGATGCACAAATATTTAAATGTAACATACATGTTTGATCAATCTTAAAACTGATTAAATTTAAATTTCTTCGTTTAATTTTGTTTTTTAAATTGTTTTAAATTGAGATTTAAATATAAAACCGTACCAAAACATTTTAGCCTGAACTGTATGAATATATTACTAAAATAACTAAAAAAATAATGAAATGCTTACAATTTTTTGAATTTAATAATAAAAAATAATATTATATGAAAAAAAAAACTTACGAGAAACTATATAATTATAAATGAATTTCTATCTAACTATAGATTAAATTGTGCGTGTATTTCAAACAAATTTAATATTTAATATCAAAATAATGACAACAAATAAAAAATGTCTTAAAAATTTATTTTAAAATAAAAACTTTGAGACGAGGATCGTGATATAAAGAAAAAAAATAAAGTATATAAGTATTAAAAAAAAATTAAAATTTATTGGAAATGAATTTTATTTTGTGTCCCAAGAAAAGTCTCACTACTAATCTGCTAACGAATTTTACTGATATTCAATTTTGCACTTGTCATATGGGAAAATGGGGCATTCATTTGACGTTGCAATGGCAAAATGAGATGGAAATGCATTGTAATGTGAGTATGTCATTTCAATGCAATCTATCAAAATATTTAAAGGAATTTAGTGAGCCGATTGATAAAATATTAAAACTAAGTCTTAAAAAATGGAGACGCCTGGCCTTTTTTATGGTATATCCTATAATTAAAGATTTCATTTATGTGGTAACAACAATTTAAGCTACAAAATTTAACATTGACTACTTAATTTTATTCTAAAATTCTAACCTGCTAATACTTAAATTAATTTTATCACAGGCTGCATTTAATTCCCTCATCACTCTACTCATGGGTTGGTAGAAAGTGTAATTTTCCGTGCTAGCTTTGACTTCAAATAAGCGGAGATGTTTCGTGGTCACAACTGGACAAAACAGGTTCAGAGAGGATAGAATCTCTGAACAGTCCAACTTTGAAGTCAACATGAGCATTGCAGTTGATCGACGACTTTCCAAAGATTCCAGGTTGAACGTTTGACGCATTTGCTGATAGTTGACATTGTTGTGATCACGATGGATGGATTTTAAAAACCTTTTCTGGATTTTCTCAATTAAAGTGGTATATTGCTGGAAATGAGGCGATTAAATCACACTACAATACTCGAGAACCGAACGAACTAATGCATAAAAGTGAGTTAACTGGACCCTTGGGTCACGAATTTCAGAGGCTTTACGTTAGATAAAGCCCAGCATTGATTTAGCTTTAGAAATTCTAAGAGCATGGTCGTCAGTGAAGTCAAATTCAGAATTGAAAATAACTCCGAGATCAGTCATTTGAGTTACTTTGGCGATAAATTGGTTTAACAAAGAGTAGTTCAAGTTGAAAGGAGATTTTGCTCATCAAAATAAGCTCCTTTAACTCACTTTTCTAAATCTTTAGAGTACCTCATCCTCCCCTATTTAAATTTCTCGTACATTTTTCCCTGTTTTCTTTCTTAGCTTAAGAATCACGTTGAAAAGAAAAAAAAATATAATGGTGAAAAATGAGATAAGTACATGTTTACCAAACACTATAACTGTCCTTGTATCCTATTTTACGTGGTGACAAAAGCTTTTAAATTTTTATTGTATGTTATTTTTCCTCATATAAGTCAGACAAATATCTATTTATTTACACACTTCAATATAAGTACTTACACAAAAAAAAAATACAACAATTGATATGTTAAGTGACAGTGCATCTTCTGAAACAATTTTTTTTCTTTTGATGTTATGGTAATAAATTGAGTGATTCATCTCAAATAAAATACCTATTTGTAGGAATTTGAAACTGAATTTATTATTGGTAAGTATCGTGTTTTAAAAATACTTAAAGGAGATTGTTAATTAATGACTTGATTCTTCTTTAACTTTTTCAATTTTCATTGAATTATGATATGGAATCACATTTCTGATGAATGATTTTCATGAAAGCACCTTTGCCTTTTATACATATCCGATTTTTGAATTTCAAGAATTTCAAAGTCAATTAAATGCAAAGTTAGACAAAAATTCGATACGACACAATAATTTTCAATTCAACTTCTTACAAACATGTAAATTTTATAAACTTCTTCTTTTCTTTCTTCTTCTTCAGAAAAAGTGAAATTCTTACAGTACTTTCATCATACATTTTCTCAGTTTTCAATTTAATTTTTAAATTTAACATTTTTTTTGTATTTATATTCCAGAAATAAACTAAGCATTCATACATAAATATGCTCAATTCAATTTGCTCTCAAGTATCTTCATTTTTCTTATGTATCTTGTCTTGATATAAAATGTAGAGAAAAAAACGTATGATATCGAAGAAAGAATCATACATATGCTATGAGATCACGTTCTTCACGCTGCCATATCCAATATGCTTATAATAAATTTAAAGAAAAAAAAAACACAGAAGTTATAGTGAATATTTCTGGTTTTGTTTAGATATTTTGTAATATAAATAAAAAAAGATGTGTAATGACAATTAAGTAGGTGACAACAAAATTTTATGAGTAAAGTGTGATTATTATTAATTTGTCAGAATAATTTTTCATCAAACTGAGTGAAAAAATGAAATCATTTCTTTTTTTTCTGGTTATTATTTATACAGCTATTAATGGAATTCTTTAATTGATTATTCAGTCATTTAACAAGCTAAGAATATTCACTTAATTCTCAAATGTGAGGTGTCTTCCGCTGTTTTATGCCAGAATCGTGTAGATTCTAGTTATAGATCAAAAATCACATATGATGATGATCAGAATAATGCAAAAAAAATTAGCACTTCTATAAAAAAAATAACAAATGCCATGAATTAAATAAAAAATATGGCGGATATCAAATTTGATCTTAGCCCTTTCTTTCCCATTTATTGACCATGCAGTAAAAATCAATAAATTTTTCATATAGCATTAGATCCTTACAGAAAATTTCAACCATTTTTCCAAAAGATCGTAAAACATCTTCAATGCAATCGGCTTAAAAGTTTAAGATCGTAATAGTAAGAAATCTTGAGTGACAAGAGGACTTTAAATCCCTCAACCAGCTAGCAAAACATCGATTGAAGGTGATGAAATGGGGGATGAACTGGCAGGGAAGCGGGTGGAAGGGAAATTTATCGACCCTGAGCCCTTTTGCGGTATTAGTCTGAGCTATTTCAAAAACCTCATCTTGGAATGGGTGGAAAACAGATGAAATTATACCATCAAAGTAAACAAGCATCTTGACAATCCAAAGACTTTGTGACCTGTTCAAAGAAAAGATCAGAAATAATCTTACAATTGAACAAAAAAGACATCAGGAAACTGACTATTGGCTAGAGTGACTTCAGTGAGGGCTTTCCATCTCTTTTTACTGTCGTTAACACAGATCATAGATCGGATAAAGATTTGTTAGTGGCAGACAAACCGTCTGTTATACACCAATTTTTCTTACGAAATCCAAAATTAACATCAAATTTTACTCCCGGGCACTCCTCATCATTTAAAGAGATAATACGCAAATGTTTATCTTTAAAATTATAGTATTTTATCTTATCGTACGAATTGAATGAAAAAATAACAATAAAAAGCTTCAAAGTATGATTAAATCCATCATTCTTAAAGTTAATTTTGTCAATTAAAGTCGCACTAAGTTTAAAACGCCTCTTAATCGACTAAAAATTGATAAGCAAACCAGATAAAACACTTGAATTTTCGCCTTCAATTACTTCAAAAAAATATTAAAAAAAATTCACACGAGCAACTAAGAGGCAAGGCATCAATTTAATGAGTAAAAATGGTAGCAACGGAGAAAAAGGTTCGTTGAATTTGATTTCTAAATTTAAAATTACATCTAAAAGGGTCAATGCACGGATTTGCAGTTTTACAATGTTGATGATAAGAATAAGAAATTTACAATCGGATTAAAATGTAAATTAAATAACTTTACAAGAGATATCTTGACATACATTTAAATATAGCTTATCAATATCAATTTAAATTTGTAACCTTGCTGATTATGCTTTTAAAGCACTTGAACTGACATTGGCATTAAATAAAAATTTCAATGTGCACTGTCAACCCAAAATCAGTGGAAATCAATCCATCAATCTAATTCGATTTTTTTTTTTTTCAGAGTACATTTGGTTCAATTTACAAGGTTCTCAGTCGAAAGAAACCGCTTGTAGATAAAACAGAGACAAAACTCAAAAAATTCCTGTCCACATTCGATTTAACGGCAATGGGCGTCGGCAGCACATTAGGTGTCGGAGTTTATGTCCTTGCAGGGGAAGTTTCCAAAACAACAGCAGGTCCAGCCGTGGTAATTAGTTTTGCTATTGCAGCGGTTGCTTCAATGTTAGCAGGCTTATGCTATGCTGAATTTGGTGCCAGAGTGCCAAAAGCTGGAAGTGCCTACATTTACAGTTATGTTACAATTGGAGAATTTATTGCATTTATCATTGGATGGAATTTAATTCTGGAGTATGCAATTGGTCAGTTTATTTTTTTTTATTTTTATTATATTTTGCACGGAAATCACTCATTAATTGACTCATATTAATTAAATGTGTTGTCTTATCTACCAATAAAATTCAGATAATAACCAAAATCTAGAGTCGCGTGAACAAAAACTTATCATCACACGTCATTATCTGTGAAATTTTTTGAATTTTATCAATCGATTCCTGTGTTGATAATTTTAATTTAAAATTTAATTTTTAATCAATTTATGTTGTAATCAAAATTCTGCTAAATCATTTATTTTGAAATTTTATGTCGTGTCATGTTTCATTTGTAGCGTCTCCAAAATATTAAAATCAATTTTTTTTTGATAAGACGAGAGATAATTTACAGACATTTTCAGAGATTTTGATATCACTGCACATCGTAATCAATCGAGGAAATATTTTTTTTAAACTGATAAAATTTGATTTTAAATTTATTTTACTTTTAGGATCTGCCAGTGTGGTCAAAGGTCTCAGTGGGTACGTCGACGAATTGACAGGCAATCAAATAAGTGGATGGTTTTTAGATGTTATGCCAATGAATGTGACAGGACTGGGAGCGTATCCAGACTTATTTGCATTTGGCATTATTATGCTTTTTACTAGTATGACCTTGAAATGTTTAAATTGAATTTTTTTATTTGATCATAATTTTAATTAAATTTCACAGTTGCTTTGGCCTTTGGAGCCCGAGAATCTGCAATGGTTAACAATATTTTTACCATGACAAATGTCAGTGTTGTCCTTTTTGTCATTGTTTGTGGTGCATTTAAAGCTGATCCAGCTAACTGGAAACTTACTGAAGTTCCATCACCTGAGTATGGTGACGGCGGATTTTTCCCATACGGCGTAAGTGGGGTCATTAAAGGAGCTGGCATCTGTTTCTATGGATTTATTGGATTTGATGTCATTGCAACAGCCGGCGAAGAAGCAAAAACTCCTCAACGTTCAATCCCGTTAGCTGTCGTCATTTCACTTACGATCATTTTCTTAGCCTATTTCGGGATTTCAACTGTGCTCACAATGATGTTACCCTACTACGATCAAAATCCGAATGCACCATTGCCGTATGTCTTTAAATTATATGGATGGACTGTAGCTGAATACATTGTGAGTTATGGTGCAATTTTTGGATTAGCTGCAAGTTTAATGGGTTCCATGTTTCCACTGCCACGTGTAATTTATGCAATGGCTAAAGATGGACTTTTATTTGAAATTATGGGTGCTGTGCATCCGAAATTTAACACTCCATTTGCTGGAACATTGATTGCTGGTACTTTAACCGGAATTTTAGCGGCAATCTTTGATTTGAGTCAACTTGTCAATATGATGTCAATTGGAACTTTGTTGGCATACTCAATTGTGGCAGCTTGTGTTATGCTTTTACGGTAAAATGAGACGCAAAATCTTTAAATCTGGATTTTTATAATAAAAAATTATTTTTTACAGGTATGAAGTGACAGAAGAAGATAAAAAACATTCCGAACTCGATTCAATCAAATCCACACCCGGAACGTTGTTCAAACAGCTATTTAATGGAAACAAATTCACTGATCCAATCAGACTTACAAGTGCATTAGTGACAATTATGGTAACAATTTATCTATTATGGTGCTTATTATTTAGTGGCACATTCACACTCTATTCAGATGAAATATTCGATGGTGAATGGTGGGCCATTTTATTGGCTGCAATATTTGGATTTTTGCTCCTTCTCGCACTTTTCATCATCGTCTTTCAACCAAAATCCAAAGCAAAACTACCATTTTCGGTAAGAAATTTTTAATATTCATTTTGAACTTGCAATAATCGATTTTAAATTCACTTTAAGACTCCATTCACACCATTTCTTCCAGCGACATCAATTCTAATTAATGTTTATTTAATGTGTAATCTTGACAAGTGGACATGGGTTAGGTTTGCGGTTTGGATCGGTATTGGACTGATGATTTATTTCGCTTATGGAATTAGATACAGTAAGGAGAGAAGTAAAAGTCTAACAACGAAGGTTTTGGTTTTAGAAACCGGCAAAAAGAGTGATGAAACAATAAAAACAAAGCTATAATTTATATATTTAATTTAAAAAATTGTTTAATTTAGGATTATTTAGCGGGGTATTTCCCTGAATTGAAGTCGCATTAGGTCAGTTAAAGCCAAAATGGAGGAAAACTTGATGATTCAGATTACTTCAAATAGTAAAGATTATCAATATTTATACGCTTCTGAGTTAGAAAATATTTTTTTGACCTTTCTAGACTTGGCGCCAACTTGTACGTGTGTATGGATGATCTGTAGAGTTATATGATAGCAGATTCTTGTTTGCTCACTTCATATTAAGGCCAAATTCATATGAAAAGGATTTTTTTTGGAATCAGACAGATATTTCCATTCATAGTTAGAGATAATTTGGATTGAAATTTGACATAGCCCAAATTTCTGCGCGTCCTAGTCCACCATAAGACTCGCGTAGACTTGCCACGTTAGTCATCAATTCGTTCGAGTCGTTTTTCTCAAAGAAACTCCTTAAAATAAGGGGGCTGGGTAAAGGGGGGATGGGAGGACCGCAAATGAGGTTCTTTTGACATTTCATTGCTTTGAGTCAATCCAAATTCAATATTTTCCGTGAAGTACCTGAAATGAAAACTGCCAGCACCATCAAAGGAATGAGTATTAATGATTAAATTCCATCTTTCAATGTTCTTCTTCTTAAAACGTTACACACACTTACTTTAATTTGATATAAAATATTCGTTTTACTATTAAATAAAACCACAACAGAAAACGTAATTATCACGCTTTCTTGATTCGTTTGAGTGTTAATTTTATTGTATATCATCATAAATTAATCTTCATTCCTTAATGGATTCATATATTATTCAAACTTCACATCCTCCCTGTGTTCATGCATGTTCCTTATTTATTTTTTGTACTCTCTCAAGTAAAATGTAGAACAAAACCAAAATCCAACATTAATTAAGTAATATACTATTTTGGGGGGTATTGAAAGAAATTGATTTTCAAAGCATCTCTAGTCATTTTGTAAAGGTTTGTATCGAATTTATAACAAAATTATGGTAATATTTCATAAACGTGCAAAGGTACTTATCATATAACGATTTATAAATCATAAGAAAGTGTCTGTTTTTTTGTTGTAGTTGCTGTGAAAAAAGGATAATTTGCATAAAATTTTAATTTAATGTCACAAATCCCAATATTTATAACCCAAAGGAAAAATAAAAAAGAAAGTTTTTTGGGAAAACTGATAACACACACACACACACACACACACACATACATACACAATAAAAATTCAATCAATAATGTCTTGTATATTGGTATTTTGAATATTTTAATACCTTTTTCAACACTATTTATGTTAAAATTCAAAGAAATGTTCTCTTAGGAACACAATTTCGTCTGTCAGTGTCCGTTAAATATATTTTTTTACCCTAAAACCGTTTTTTTTCTATGAAATTCATTCATTTGTTACGATTTAAATTACTTTCCCACATTTCAACATTCATTTTCGTTGCATTGCATTCCGTAATTGGAAGTGCACTCATTTAAACAATTCAAAATTACTTATTTCATTTTAATAATCATCTTTGGGGAGATAAATCGTTTTTCATTCAAATTCTTGTCATAATATGATAGTTTACGATATAAATTGAATAATTACTACAAAAACCTTATCAATTTATAATTAATGGGATATTGTTTGGTTAACTTTCAGTTTCTTATTATTATATTGTTTGTGGGTGTCAAATTTAAAACTTTATTTTAATAATGAATAATTTGAATTTGAAGCGGAATAATCTGATATTAGAGAAATTTTCCATGCTCTGTAATTTTTATATGCAAAGTCGAGATTCAAAGGGTGAGCAATTTTTTCTTCTGAAGCCACAATTTGGCTTATAAAATTAGAGACACATTTGATCATGGAATTGAGAATTCAAGGTCATCACAAAGCAAAAATAAATATTAATCTAAATTTTAATAAAATATGAAAATACATAAATTTTCTTAATTTTTCTTACACGATCATCAAAATTTCAACACAATCCACTTAAATCGTATATAGTTGTCATTTACAAGTCAACTTTAATTTATATGTTTAACATTTTTTTTTCTTCGTCTTTTTTCCATTTGAGTGAGAGAACAAAAAATTAAAAATTCATATCACGCAGCATGCTTATGTATATTTTTTTTTTTTCTTTTCGATCACTTCCAAATATTTTTATACTCGAATAACAATTTCAACACACACACACACACACACACACGCACACCGGTTGTGTGAAATCTGCGATTTTCTAACACGTGCATTTTACCTTCCAATAAAATAAAGAGAAACCGTTGAAATGAAAAACTTATCAATATCTTGTTTTGGTTTAGATTTTCGTTTAACAAAGCGGTTTTATTTTTTTTTCCCTTAAAATTATTTTCAATCAAACCCAATCCATATGAAAAAAAAGGTAAAGTAGTTTCCATGAGCAATAACAGAAGGTAGACAAATAAGATCATTGTACAGCAAAAAATATCATCACGTTATTATATTATCGTTGTTAGACGTCAAAGTACATAATAATCGACTCACTTTCAAATGATATGAGATACCAAGGAGGATGATGATGATGCAAAGACGGCAAAATCAAATAAGCACACATCATTATATAATATAAAGTGTAATGAGCATAATAAATTAGGTTAACGTCATAAGTATGCTTAATCTTTTTGACGATATGCTTGTTTCTTTCATATTATTAGATATATTTTTTTTTTCATCTCATACATAGATTCCTTATTTTATCCTAAGAAACGTGTCTTTTCAACTTCCTGTATATTTTATTTTTTTGTATATATGTTTGATATTTTTTTTATGAAAAAAATATGAGACTACGCTCGAACTGACACTATTTATTTTTAAATTTCAAAGGAAGAAGAAGTCACAGACTAAATAAATGAGAAAATGAAATATTTTTACACTAAACAAATATGAATTCAATTTCCGACAATTCACGTAAAAAAAATGACATTACTAATCTTAACATTAAATTTTAAGAGATAAATTAATTGTATTGTATGAACGGTGATTCTTGCAAGTGAGTAAATTTGAATGATCGTCGATAAGCAAACCATCGTGTGACAGTTAACCAATGAATAAAATGGATTTTCAATCTTGTTTTTCTAAAAATTTCAAATAATTCATTAAAAAACTGCTTGCACAGTCATTTTATTTAATTATATTTACATGAAATTGTAATATCTACTTATAAGTGTATTATGGATAAATAAAATTTAAATTGTATTTACTAGAAAAGTGTGTTTTATTCAAAACATGTAAATTTTAAATCATCAAACATATACATCGAAAACTGCGCACTTTTTGTGTTTCATTTTTCACACGTTTCATGTGTTTCATTTTCCATTTGTTTCGCGTGTTTCATTTTCCGTTTGTTTCCCGTGTTTCATTTTCCGTTTGTTTCCCGTGTTTCATTTTCCATTCCTTTCTTGTGTTCCGTTTTCCATTCGTTTCACAGAACGCGTTCAAAGTGGAATGTGTGAAAAATGAAACACCCTCAACAAGCTAAGGAACAGGAAAACATAAATATGAGGAGGTTGATTTTAAAAAAATTTCTGTTTCGTTTTCCACTCGTTCCACGTTGAGGGTGTTTCATTTTTCACACATTCCACTTTAAACGCGTTCTGTGAAACGAATGGAAAATGGAACACGTGAAACGAATGGAAAATGGAACACAAGAAACGAATGGAAAATGAATCACGTGAAACGTGTGGAAAATGGAACACAAGAAACGAATGGAAAATGGAACACTTGAAACGTGTGGAAAATGGAACACATGAAACGTGTGGAAAATGGAACACATGAAACGTGTGGAAAATGAAACACATGAAACGTGTGGAAAATGAAACACGTGAAACGAATGGAAAGTGGAACACATGAAACGTTTGGAAAATGGAATACATGAAATGTGTGGAAAATGAAACACTCAAATCAAAGAAATTGAATCACAGAACCTATTTTAATTGAATTTACCTTCATTTAAAATTAAAAAGACCAGGAACTCAAATGAGACCGTTAGATTCGTTGTTTCGAATTTTGATTTCTTTTCAATAAAACAATTTCCACTGAATTTCAATTTAAGACGAATCAAATAAAAATTGGAAACAACAAAAGTATTCTCTTAATAAAATCGATTAAATTGAATTGATAGAGTTAATTAAATTCCTCATTTTCTTCATTCATTCTTTCTCTTATGGTACATAAATAGAAACGGTCTTTTACAAACTATTCATTTATTCTTCTTAACTTCCATCATTAAGTTTTAAAAGCAACTTAACCAAAATCAGACGATCTTACTGTTAATAGGATAAATAAAGTTTTTTTACACACACACACACAAGCAGAATTTCATTCATGGAAACAACATTTATTGCTCTCTTTTACATCATTTACTTAACATTATTTTTATTCCTCCCATTTAGTCTATGAAAATATTAAAGAAAAACTTTGGTTTTAATGCTTTTTTTATCTCATCGTTTTTTTTCTACTTCCTTTTAATCTAGTATCCGACCATATGAAGTAAAGTTAAATGATTCTTTAACGGGTATTCTTTTAATGTTATGCCAAGGTACATTTTGAGGAATCGAAAAAAAAGTATTGAGGGCAGGTTTAATTATGTTTGACAATTCACTTTCATATCCTACGTATCATTTAATGCCAGTGCGTTGTTTTTCTTTCATTTACTTTCGCTATTTATGTCCTTTCTCCCCCGCTCTCAGGGGGGTGAGCAATTTTACCTGCTAAAACCACAATTGGGCTTATTGTAGTACTCCACCGCTCTCATTTATAATTGTCTTTTTTTCTTTTAAGGCGTTTTTGTCTCTTTTCTCATTAACCATTGATCAATCTCACTCACTCTCTTTTTACTAATCATTCACTCTGACTCTTTTCTTTCTTTAATCTCTCTTTCACTCTTTAATGCTTGTTCAATATCGGTTTCGTTCTTTTTCACCACTTTCTCTTTTTATCTCTTATTAGCTCTTTCTCTCATTCACTCTCTCTTATCATTCTCTTTATGAGGCAAATTCAAATGCTTTTGGATCCAATGAGCCCTCTCTTTCTTTCTGTCTCTCGCTCTCTCTTTCGCTCATTCTCTCTTTCATCACTTTCTTTTTTTATCTCTTTCTCTCATTCACTCTCTCTTATCATTCTCTTTATGGAGCAAATTCAAAAGCTTTATTTCAACACCATCAAATCACATTTCAAATCCAAAACAAAAAAAAGTTCATTTTCTTTCATAAAATGTTAAAATGTGATTTAATGTTACGTTCTTTCATCGTAATAAATGTAAATCAAATCAAAACTTTGTTATACTCTTACATACTCTCTTACACAAAAGACCATAAGATGAACTTAAAGCTCATATCTTGTAGCTTTAATTTATTCAGCGTTTATTTGAATTTTATAGTTTTCAATTATTTAAATTCATATGCTAATGCAATTTTCTACATGTTTTGAAGAACTTAACATAATTTAAATTGCTTAAGCAAAAATTGTTCGTAAAGACTTTTGTTTAAGATGATTTACATTAAAATACTTTTGAAAGCATAGTTTGAAACATCATTTTTGAAAAGAAAATATTATTTTTATTATTATTTCAAAAGGAATACAATCTCTTATCATCTGTAAAATATGTCACAATTATTATTTTTACTCGTAATTGTTGAAAAGAAGAAGAAAAAAATGTATTTAATTTATTTTTCTCAATGGAACTCAAATAAAACATTTAAAAGTAAAACAAAAGCTCTATTAAGTTTTGCAATGAAAAAGAAAATATGATTTTTTTTTTTAATAATACAATGAAAATAGAACAAAAAAAAATGAAATAGTAAGAAAACTTAGTAATTAAAATTATTTTCCGCTCTAAAGACAAATTGTATAGGAAACGAATGAAGCATTAAATCAGCGTAAAATGTCTTATGAAAGAAAATTAAATGTTGACGTACAATAAAAAAAAGTGATGATGCTTGAAAATGAAAAAAATTTTTTTTGTTAATGAATCAAATGACGGTAACGTGGTTGTACGTGATTTGAAATATTGTAGTTGAACAAAAACTAAGCAATTCTAATAAAATAAATAATAAAAAAAATGCATATGACAGGATTTTTTTGAATCATGATGCTGAAAATGGTAAACTAACATATGGGAAAGTTTTTCCCCCTTTAAGCTTTTGATGTCTGACATCACGTCTTTTATGGCGATACATTGCGCGATAAATTTCACATCATACGACGACACACGACCCGGAGGCATCAGAAAATAATGACCATGTTTTTTTTTGTGTTGTATCATCATACAGTTGATGTTTGTTTTAGAGCAAATGTGAATGAATTAGTTTTTTGCTCACTTTACACAAACAAGGTTTTTAAATCTATTTTATATGAAATAAAAATGAAGTTTTTCAAAAAAAAAAAAATTATATGTGACAAGATATCTCTTGATAATGCAGAGAATATGGTGTTTATTTTTTTTCAAAAGTGGTTCCATATCCATGTATGAGATGAAATCTTGCAATAAGGAAAAATTCATATGACATGAGTCACAGAGGAGACCACGATTAATGTAGGACAAGGAATAAGAATAGGATTCAATGTGGAGGTTTGAAGCGAATTTATGCAATTTAAAACATTATTTTATCCAAATAAGTTTGAAATTTGGATTGGAAGAGGTTTTTAATGATAGTTTGCCTGGATAATGGGAAGCAAACACTGACTTTCAAACTTAGTTTTTAAAAATTATGACCATTTTTGTCATTTTGACGTCACATTTTTCCAATTCAAATTAGTTTTATTTTTGACAATTAATGAAAGAAATTCCCTTTTTCAATATTTTCAGTTTTATTTTTGACAATTAAAAAGAAATTCACTTTTCAATTTTATTTGACTATATTCCCATATTTTCAAGTATTTTATTATTATTATTAATTGCTCAAACATACCTCAATCATAAATTATAAAAAACATGATGAATGGTGACAAGGATAATCTCAAGTGAAAACTAAACTATTGACGAAAAGATCCTATAAGAAAAAATCCACTTAATAGTAAAGTAACTCTTCATTTGAGAGCACTTTATTTTTTATTCTTCTTCTTGTCTTTCGTTTATCATCGTTCATTGTAATTATTAGTGCAATTATTGCACCACATTCGAAAAATTTCATGTTCATTCAAAAAATTCGTGAAAATGATCATAGAACATACTCATTGCAAAAGTTTTATGCGATTTTTGATGACTTTTCATACAATTTCAAGTTTGCATGGCTCATCCACCTCCTTAGAGAAAATCTGAAAGTCGTCGAAAAAAGTAAAAATAGAAAAATTTAAAAAAACCATTAGAAATTTTCAAAAAACTCAAAATCTTCAAAAAACTCAAAAAATTCAAAGTTTCAAAATTCAAAAAACTTAAAATTTTCAAAAAAGTCAAAAGACTTTAGTTTTATTGGATTGGGCTCCAGAGCCTGAAAACCGTTAAATTCCAAAAATGTCATGATTTTTAAGAGGATGGAGGAGCTTCTTAAAATTAGCTTCAAGATTAGCCTCAGAGATTAGGGTCAAGAATTAGGCTCCAGAGTCGAAAAGGTCAATTGCCCAAAATGCAGACATTTTTCCGAATTTTTATTTATTTTTTAAGAAATGTTAGATTTTTCAAAACATATCAAAAAATTTTTAAAAATTTCAAAAATTCTTCAGAAAAAGATTTTAATTTTATTCAATGAAACGAATTCCATCGAATTGCACTTTTCTAAACCGCCCAGTGCAATGCAGTGGTTAGAATTTTTCATTTTTAATAGTTTTTTTCAGATTTTCTAGCAGTTTTTTCTGAATTTTTCAAGACTTTTGTCAGATTTAGGCAATGTTAAGTTAAAACTTATAAAAAAAGTTTCAAAAACCCAGTTTTTGACATTTTTTGTGAAAACTGATTCCATTTTCCAAGAAAAAAAACAATCAATGACCTTTTTTCCCTCGACATATTTTCACTTAATCAAATTTCACTGGATATTGAGAAATATTTACATTGAAAATAGATTTCAAGCCAGATCTTTGTTATGAAATCTTCAGACACTATAAATAACATCAAATGCATTGAAAACGAATAAAATAAAAACTTTAAATTTTTTTTAAAGTAAAATTTTATTCTTAGATTGTTGAATTTTTATTTGTTTTAAATGTCCATCAACATATGTGCTTTGAAAGTGGAATTTTCTACAATTTTTCATCATTTTACCAATAACCACTACACTTAAAAAATAAAATAAAAAAAAAACGATGGAGACAAAAACGATAAGCATTGAATTTTGTTTTCAAGATGGTGATGCAAGCATAATTTTTTTATTTCAGTAAAAAGAAGTAGAAAATGATGGCAATACAATGTTGTTGCTCACAGCATTTATTTTCACTTGATTGCACAATTTCATTCTTGTTCACTTACCTTTTATTATTATTGTCATTTATTGTGTTAAGCTTTTGAGTGTGTAAGCGAGTTGCTTAGCAAAAGTGATTTTTTTTTATTTTAAAGTTGATATCATTTTAAACGTAAATTTACTTTAAAATTACGTGAAATGTATAAATTTTACTACAAATTAAAAGGAAATTTATTGAATATTTTCTTCGTTGAGGGTCCACTTATAAGGCAAACATTTTGGGTATGATCTGAATAATTGAGATATTTCTTTTAAATTTACCTCACTTTCATTTTTATCTGATTCTGTAATCTCTTGTTACATTTAAATACTAATTGAGTACTATTTTAATCCTATCTCTTACACATTTTTGCTAAAGGATGAATTTGTTCTACTTTTAATCTTATTTAAAAAATACAACAAAATTCGAATCTTCTTTGTCATCTTAAAATGATACAAAAAAATTGCCTTTTTTTCCTCATCCTTTTTATATTAACTTTTTTTTTATATATAAATTTTAAACTTTTTGTCTCATGTTTTACCATTGGTTAAAATTGTATATCCTTGGTAAAAAACAGTTTAAGGAAAAAAAAGTATTAAATGATTTTAAAACTTTTTTTTTGTTCGTTGGAAGACAAAAAATTTCCTTTGTTTGCCTTATTTGTGTTGTAAACATTTTTATTTCGTTGTAAATTTAGGATTAAATTTAAAAGTTAATTCCTTTGTTGATATTAAAATAAAGCAAAAGAACCAGTCGTCTCCATTATTTTGATGGTCAATATGTGACTTGTTCTTGTATATTTTTTTTTGTATTTTTTGATTTATTTTCATTGGTGTTGAGATTAAAAATACAAAAAATAAACAAATGTATGTGTTTTTTTTTTAAATTTTAATTATCATAATATATAATGCAATAACGTACCAACTTATAATGAGTGTAAGTGAACGGTATGAAATGAGACATGCGCTATACATTCATGAGTGACTTTCCAATGTTTTTATTATTTAATTTCATTTTCTTTATTTGATTTCTTAACATTTAAAATTTATGAGGAAATTAAAATTAAAGCAAATAGTAATTTAAATTATTTAGTTTTGTTGAATTAATATAAATTTTTAATTTTTTTAATTTGAAAGGCAAAACCATGCGAATTTTCATACAATTTTTAAAAATATTTAAATTTTCTTTATCTTTAACCGATCTTCACATTTTCTGTACGAACAATTTAAAAAATTTCAACTCATATCATTTTAATACCGAAAAATGCATAACTTTTACATATAAAATGCAAGCACGAATTCCCATATGGGTCCATATGATATTCATGGATTTGAATTTATACAAACAAGTGGAAAATCAGAAATACCAACATTACCATTCATTCCATTTACACACACACACACCCATTATAGGTAGAACAATTTATGGAAAAAACCGGTATTTAGAGCATGGACTGTGTGTATGTGTGATTTCTTCTTACATGCTCTTACACGTATGCACGTTTATAGTTTAAATTACCGTGGAAATCTGTGTACAAGATATTTGCGAAAATAAAAAAGAAGAACAATTTAACATTTTCGTGGTTGTCTTCGTCACAAACATTCAGTCATCTTCGTAGTTTCAAACCGTTTAAACGTATTTTGAAGTGAAAGTTAATTTAAAAAAAAAAATTGTAACGGTTATGACCATGTTAAAAGAAAAACATATGTAAAATTTCGATCATAAGAAAATTATTAACATGTAATTTAAATAAACAGATATATTTGTATTGATAGTAATTTTAACATCAAAAATAATTGTGTTAGATTATTCATAGTGAAAAAAAAATTTCAGAAATTAAGGATCAAAATTGAAAAAAAAAATTGAATATTGATTTGAAAAATATGAATTTTGTTAAAAAATTAAATTTTTTTAAAACTTTGACCAAACGTGATGATAATTTGAATTAGGTTTTTAAAAATGTTGAAAATTTCGAAAAAATTGATTTGAAAAATGTTAAAAAATTTTTTTTTAAAAAATTTGACCAATTTAGTTGGTCAATTGTGACGAAAATTTAAATTTTGGTTTTCAAAAAGTTGAAAATTTCGTAAAAAAAATGAATTTAAAACCGTTTTAAAAATTTAAAACTGTGTTCAAACGCATTTAATTGATTGATCGAAATTAAAAAAACTGAAAATTTTTAAAAATTTTCTTCAAAAAAAAACATTGTAAAATAAAATAACGAAAAATTTGGAATTACTTATCTAAAAATCCATGAGTTTAATTTGTTGAAGTTTTCAAAGAAAAAAAAACTGCATTAAACTTTTTATAAAACATTTTTAAATTCAAAATTTAAATTTTTAACGAAATTTTCAACATTTTAAAAAACTTAAATTAAAATTATCGTCAATTGGCCAACTCAAATGGTCAAATTTTATAAAAAAAACTTTTCCACATTTTTCAAATAAATTTTTTATCAATTTTGAACATTTATAGCGTAGTCATGAACCTACATGTTTAAAAAATTTCAAAAAACATTAAAAAATTGAAAAATATTTTTAAAGTTTTATTTTGGTTTTATTTAATTTATTAATTGAATTCAAAAACAAAAATTTAATGTGAAAACTTTCAAAAAATGTAAAATATTGTGAAAAATTACGAAATTGAACGTAAATTGTGTGCTTTCTGGGAAAATTTTTATAGTTATCTCATAAACCGCAATTTTTTTTAAATTTTTTTGAATTGTGATCGAAAAATCATTTAAAATCAAAATTAATGAAATTTTCATGACCATTAAGGTCAAATTTGGTCAAAAAATTGAAAATTATTCAAATAAACTCATAACAGACAAAAAATTATGAAAGTAAACCAAAAATGTGAACAGAAATCGTCTCTCTATCAAATATTTGTATTAACTGAACATCATTCAATTGTTTCTGCGCCATTTCACTTAACTTTTCGTTTATTTTTTATTTTTTTTTTGGGAACAATACACAACAAATCATAAAAGTACACTATCAAATACACTCCAATACATCTACCCACATTTTTATTGTTTATGACTTTAAGAATATAACAGTCTGAACCTTTTTCAAATTATACAAAGCAATCGAAAGGCATTAAATCAATGTTGTCTACAAAAGTGCTACAGTTATTTATGCAAGACAAATAAAACATTTATCAAGAAATCGTTGTCGTTATCGTCGGCATAATACAAAAAAAAAATGAAGTAAAAATATAAAAAAATCAAATATTTCAACATTATTATTATTATTATTATATAACCACAACCTTAATTACTTTATATTCTAATATGAACTGTTCAAATGATGAACTGATGAAAAAAAGAGAGGAAGAAAAAAAAAACTAATAACACTTTAACAAATATTGCCACTACCAAAAAAAAAATGCCTGAAAAAAAAATGTTATATGAAAAATAGTAATAAAAAACCATAAAAAAGCTGAAAATACTCATAAATAATAAAATAAACGAGTTCATACATTTTTTCATGTGGATATTTAACAAAAAAAAATGAAATGAAATAAAATAAAAGCTGAATATTTCTTCTAACAATAATAATAATAATAACAATTGTATAGCATTTGACACTGGAGAGCTCCTTTTTTTTTATTATAATGTCATTTTTATTCATTTATATATTTAATACACACACATATAAAATAAAAAAAAAACATCATGATGATAAACGACACGAGTGTATAACTGACGGACGTGTTGACATCTGAAAACAATGACATGGATTATAAAGTCATTCAAAGTATATGGGGTATGAATTACAGCAGCAAAATGACAGTACAAGTAAAAAAATTGTAGGAGAATGGTCGTTGCCATAGAATCTGATCCTTTTGGGGTACTTCATGTCCTTCATATATAGACACAATAGATTTGTGTGCATGGACAACAAGTTCAATAGTAGGGTTTTTTGTTTGTATGAATTTAAAACAGTTTGATTTGAGTGTGATGTTTTGTGATGAAATAAAATAAAATAAAATGAAATGAACAATATGGTCTCCTTTTTCGATGTTTTTGTTTTAAATTTAATGTCCATTCATTTTTGAGTGGATTAAATTAAATGATCCGAAATTTAAAAACGAAATAGGAGAGTCATGTGCTTTTTCAAGTGTTGGATTGGTCTTCGTAAATTTTTGTTCAAAAACCACAATAATAACACTGCAAGTTGAAAAACTCCGTCCATTCAAGGTCCCTACGTCCATTTTTTAGACAGGGTCTGCTGAAGAACGCCTTTCTAAGATTCTCTATCATGCGCTTGATGTTACCAGTTTTACACCCTTAATGTTTGCAGTTCTTGTTGTATGCCATCGATCCTTTTGAGGCGCCCAACACTTCGGCGGCCCTCGGCGATCTCGGTCAGGGTCCATTCGTGCCAAATGACCTGCCCGTCGAGGTCTTTTGACTCTTACAGTTGCATCTATGTTTGGTTCCGGATTATACCGCTCTAGCTCAAAGTTATACCTTCTTCGCCATCTGTCACCTTCACGTATGGCATCAAAGATAGTACGTAGCACCTTTCGTTCGAATGTCAGTAGCCGCTGTTCATCGTTCTTGGTGTGTGGTCAGGTTTCGGACCCGTATAACGTCACTGGCCATTTTAACATTTTGTAGATGACACTCTTGGTCATAAATGTTAACAGCTTTGAGCGGAGATTTCGTTGGAGTCCATCAAAGCACTTTTTCGCCGATACTATCCATCGCTTAATTTAGAAATGAAGTATCGCCATCCAAATAAGCACTTCCCGGTATACAAACTCATCATGACTTACTTAAAATGCTTCAATGTCAAGAAAAACGTTGAATCACAATCTTTTGTATAAAAAAATTCTAGTTAAAACTAATTACATTGACATTCTGACATTTTCTATTGACGTCCATGTTCCATTCAAATTCAACTATTCATTAAAAAATTAATAAAATAAAATTAATTAATAATTTGCTTTGAATTGAGCAGGAAAAGGAAACCTCAAAAATAATTTCAACAAATTCAATCGATTATTAAAATTTGTTTAAAATTTAATAATTTTTCATTTAAAATTAAAATTGGAAAATCACATGTACAAATTACACTGACTTACAAAAAAATTATTGAAATAAACACAACTGGCACCCTTCTGTCGCTGATTTTCTTTCAAAACATCGAAGAATTTAGTTTGAAAATATTATATTGAATGAAAAAAAAACATCAAGTAGCTGGATATCATCAATTTTATAATGTAAATATTTAAAATAAAGTTTTTGTTTTGTCATAAATGAAATTTTGAATTTAAATTGTGAAAATTTTCAATCCAATTATTCGAATTAAAGTGAATTTAAGACGAAATGCTCTTTATTTTATTTTGGTGTTTTAATGATTCACTGATTTAATTTTTATGATTAGTGATTTTGTGCTTATGACATGTAAAAAAAAACAATTCAAGCAAAATGTAATGGTAAACATCTACAAAAAAAAATAAATAAATTATGGTGAAATAAAACTGTATTTCATTTGGTTTTTATATTCTAACACAATAATGAGGGCAAATTAAATATTTATGAAGGCGTCCTTATGAACATAATTGCAAGAAAAAGAACTGAATATAATGATTTTCATACTTTTAAAGTGCTCGATAAATTTACAGAGAGTAGAAAATTGTCTGGATATTCCATTGAATACCCTGATGTGTGATTTGAATCAACATGAGACGAGAATACGATCGATTTTGGTCATTTATCCTTGTATGTGGAAGCGTCTGGTCTTTTACATCAGTTTTCATAGTATCCTTCTGCCATGTCTAGATTTGTTTCGACTCTGTGGGTGAAATTTCATTTTTTGTGTAAATATCTGTGAGAAATGACTGAAGTTTATTATATTAATTTACCATCATGAATTCAATTATAAGCAAATTTCTGAGAATATTTCACTTCTGTGAGTCATTTGTCTGTGTGTCTGATAATGAAAAACCTTTGAAGTGATTCAACTACCTACAATGATAAAAAAAACATTATCATAGACAAAAAGAAATGAGAAGTTAGCACCAGACAAAGCATTTTATTAATAGGCTCTGATTGAATTTCTATGAATTTTGTGATAAAAGTCGCAACGAAGCGCAGGGTGCCGATTTTTGATCGTCACAAATCTGAGTTTAAGGACACATGTTTCGATTTTCCTTTAAAAAAAGGCAGTGGCCTGCCCAAAAAGTTTTGGACAACGCCTTGGAGTTTTTTTCACTCACTAAAATTTCTTTAAAGCTTACGGTTTCCCAAATTTTCATTTCACTTCTCAATTTCAATAGACGTGGCTTTGAATGACTTTTTCATTCTAATGCTAATTATATTTTTGTAACTATGTATATTTTTACTCTATTATACTGTCAATCAAATATGAAAATTATATTTACACAAAAAGTTTCCAAGCAAACTATTCAAACAAAACGCATTTGTATATGCTTAAGGTACTGAAAATAAAATCAAAATTTTTAGAATTGTTGTGCGTATCCAATTACACTCATTTCATGATAAATGTTTTTCTTTAAATCATAAAATTTCTCGTCTCACCCAAAAGAACCCTTCACGGTAAAAACAAAAGTTGCCGTAAAGTTGCCGTAAAACTTGCCGTATACAGCAAGTTGTTGCCGTATACGGCAACTGTACGGCAACTGTACGGCAACTCTACGGCAAGTCTACGGCAAGTTTTTGAACTTTGTACTACAGAATTTTCATTTTTTGAAATGTGATATTTTGATAAATATTTGTCGTAGAAAAAATTCTAAATATGTTTTGGAAACAACAGAAAAACATCTTTTAGAATCTTATACAACATTTTAATTTTTGTAAAAAAATTTGAGCTTTAGAGCGAAAAATTGTAAATTTTTCATACAAACCATTGGAAATTGATGCAAATCGAACAATATGGTAGAACTCATACTTTTGCTGATTCATACATGTGCCTTGTATTACTCAAATGTTCAACCATATTGTTTTGTTTGCATCAATTCTTATAATTTGTATCAAAAATTTACAATTTTCGCTCTAAAACTCAAATGTTTTTACAAAAATTAAAATGTTGTATAAGATTCTAAAAGATGTTTTTCTGTTGTTTCCAAAACATATTTAGAATTTTTTCTACGACAAATATTTATCAAAATATCACATTTCAAAAAATGAAAATTCTGTAGTACAAAGTTCAAAAACTTGCCGTAGACTTGCCGTAGAGTTGCCGTACAGTTGCCGTACAGTTGCCGTATACGGCAACAACTTGCTGTATACGGCAAGTTTTACGGCAACTTTTGTTTTTACCGTGTTTTTACCAAATTTTACTGTACCAAGAAAAATAAAACACACAATTTACAATGTCTTATAACTTTCCCTTCTGCATTATAAAGTTTTTGGTGACAATGAGAAATGATTGTTGTTGTTGTGACATCATCAACGTAAATATCGCCTAAAGATAATTTTTGACAACAATTCTCTTATTCTTCTCCACACAACATACACAAAATATCATTTCTACCTTATTCCATACAATAAAATGGTTAGTATATGACATGACATCATGTTAAAAAGTTTTGTTAAGCATGTGTTTTCCACTATTTTCCATATACCACTTTCATGTTTTTCCCAATTTAACAATGCGTTACATTCATGTGAGTGCCTCGGGAGGTTCATTACATGATATTCTAGTTATTATTCATTCAAATTTAAATTTTTTTTTTTTGTTGAGAGAGATATGAAATATTGAAAATAAAATGAAATGAAATGACAATGATAATAATAATCATAATAATACAGGTAATCTCGTCTCTTCTCATATTTTTATTACTTAATATTATGAGATCAACGTAATATTTTTGTGTGAGAATTTTTTTAACAAAAAGTTTTGATGTTAATATAAATTCATGGGATAAGAGTTGAATTGAAATTAGAATGATGATTCAATGATAAAATTTGAGTTTTCAATTCAAATTTCAATATCAAGATGTTCAATTACTTGGACCGACCTCTAATTTACAATGGACAAGAAATTTATTTCTGTGTTTATTTACTTTATTAATATAAAAATCGAAAATCGTTCAAATTGAACAGTTACATTTCATGATATATTTTCTTAAAATTATTCATTGTTAGAAGTGATAAGCTCTTGATACATGTTGAAACAACGAAAAACGAACATTAAAAAAATTCCAAAGTCAATGACGATGAAAGTTATGAATGCGATGTAAAGGAAGCGGAGGTCACCCTTTAATTTATCGTTTTCTTCTTTGATTGTTGTCAGATTGCTTGCAGTTTCTTCAAAAATTTTAAGTTGATTTTTCTTTTCTTCTTCAAATTTCTTAAGTTGATTTTTCTTCTCTTCTTCGAACTTTTTAAGTTGCTGTTTGGTTTTGTCTTCAATTGATGCCAATTGTCGTGGGATGTAAGTTGTGTTTAAAATCCATTCAAATTGTTGTTCTTGGGTAATGCAATCATGGTTATCGTCCAAATATTGAACCGAAATATTGTGTCTGCTTGTCTTAGAACCAAGTGCAAATGATATACTTTTGCTTCTTAAATTCGTTAATATAGTTCGTAATCGAACACACGTGAATAAATTTTTATTCAAGCCTATTTCATTTAGATTTGGAAATTTTTCAATTATATCAAACTCATCTATATCTGTAATGAAATTATCAATGATATAAAATTCTGTTAAACTGCGTAAAAGTGGAAGTTTTGGAATATTGGTTAAGTTGTTTTGTCCGAGACTCAAAAATTTTAAATTTTTACAATTTTCCAATGCATCACTACTTATTTTTTCCAAGTTAACTATAGTAACGTACATTTTTTTCAAATTTGGAAACGCATCACAAATCTCTTTAGTTAACATATAAATTTCGGAATTTTGAAAAGCAACTACTGTCACAGCGCTATTATTTGAGGAAGTCGGATTGAAATAAGGATTGTCTTTAGTTGTTTTCAAATCAAAAAACGTACAATCTACCCGGAAGATGGGTTTACACGAGGCAGCATCAATTTTGAGAAATGAATTGAACAAGAAGAAAAGTGACACAAAAATCATCTTTGAATATCTGAAAATAATAAGTTCAATTTAACTTAAAATGTAAATTAATTTTTTTCCAACATGAAATGAGTATTTACCGTTAATTATCGTTGTTTTTACTAGAAATCAGTATAATCCGCTTTTTTTCTTATTTTCAATTAAAGCTAGAAGGTTTTTTTGTTAAATATTATTTAAATTAAATTTTTCGAGTGTTTCAAACAAGACCATGATAACGATTGATGGCCAACTCGTAAAATTAAAAAATGTCATATGCTAAATTATAGAAAGGATGTTGATAAAAATATTGTTTCATGCGCCAGTGTAGTACTTTATCGCAATAAAACAGGAAGAGGACTCATACTTTATAATGAAACTTTGAAGGAATAATCCTGAATTGTGTCGACTTTTAGTCGAGTTTTATAATCAAATTAAATAATAAAATTGACCAATAAAATTTATTTCAACAGACAAAACTTTTTTTACGGGTAAAAACTTCACATCCACGTCTGAGGGTTTTAGGGATTCAATGAGCCCGACTCATGGCCTGAGTACATCTTTTAAAGTTGTCCTATAGAACTATTCTGATCTCAGGGTCACTTGTTTCAAATTTGGTGATGAATGGGTACACACAGTGCCCAATTGAACTGTTTCACCTCTATGATGGTCGTCGTTTAAAATTTTATCTGCTTAGTAATGAAATGAGGATGACGTTACGCTCATGAGTTTTCGGATTGGGCTTGAACATTAAATTTTTGAATATTCGATTGTTTAAAGTTTTAAGATACCTGCCCATTTTCACTTGATTGAGTCAAATCCAAATGCACTTGATTAAATCGTTTTGAATTTTCAAATGTTCAAGTTTATTAGAAAAAAAAAATTATTTATTTTATTAAAGAATCTTTCAAATTGAACAATTACATTTCATGATACATTTTTTTTAATATTATTCGTTGTTAGAAGTGATAAGTTCTTGATACATATTGAAACAACGAAAAACGAACATTAAAAAAATTCCAAAGTCAATGACGATGAAAGTTATGAATGCGATGTAAAGGAAGCGGAGGTCACCCTTTAATTTTTCGTTTTCTTCTTTGATTGTTGTCAGATTGGTTGCAGTTTCCTCAAATATTTTAAGTTGATTTTTCTTTTCTTCTTCAAATTTTTTAAGGTGCTTTTTGGTTTTGTCTTCAATCGATGTTAATTGGCGTGAGACGTAAGTTGTGTTTAAGATCCATTCAAATTGTTGTTCTTGGGTAATGCATTCATTGTTGTAAAAAAGTTGAACCGGGATATTGTGTCTTTTTGTCAAATAACTATAGAGAACTGATATATTTTTGTTTTTTAAATTTGTAATTATGGTTCGTAATCGAACACATGTGAATAAATTATTATCCAAGTTTATTATTTTTAAATTTGGAAATTTTTCGAATATATCAAACTCATCCATATCTGTAATGAAATTATCATACATATAAAATTCTGTTAAATTGGGTAAATGTGGAAGTTTTGGAATATTGGTTAAGCTGTTTTGTTTGACATTAAAAATATTTAAATTTTTACAATTCGCCAATGCATCAGAGTTAATTTTCTTTAAAGTTACTTTATAAAAGTTCATTTCTTTCAAATTTGGAAACATATCACAAATCTCTTGTGTTAGCATATAAATTTCAGACCTTTCAAAATAAACTTTTGTTACAGCGCTATTATTTGAGGAAGTTGGATTGAAATTGAGATTGCTTTCATTTGTTTTCACATCATAAAACGTGCACCTAGACCCATCTGTTAGTGTACACGAGACAGCATCAATTTCGAGTAATGAATTGAATAAGAAAAAAAAAGTAACAAAAATCATCTTTGTTGAATATCTGAAAAAAAAAAATTAGTTCAATTAAACTTTTGTAAATTGTTTTTTTCGAACTAAAAAAAATTAGCATTTACCGTTAATTATCGTTGTTTTTTACTAGAAATCAGTATTATCAACTTCTTTTGTATTTTTCGAATAGAAGCTTGAAGGTTTTATGTTAAATATTATTTAAATTTTTACGAGTGATTCTAATAAGATCATGAAAACGAGTGATGGCTCACCTCGTTAAATTTAATGTGTTATTTGCTACGTTATCGAAAGGATGTTGATAAAAAAATAGTTTCAACTGCGACTTTAGTACTTTATCTCAATAAAGCAGGAAGATGACTTATAATTTATAATGAAACTTTGAAGGAATAATCTGAAATTAACACGACTAACTGTTTCTTAAAATTAACCACACTGTAAATGTTATTGAATTATTAGTCTATTGAATATATGCTATGCCAATTTGGGTTATTTAAAAAAAAGTTGTCTTTCCAGTCAAGACATTGAAAGTTCAAACCTTGAATGAGCTAAAAGCTGACTTCGAAAGTACTATATCATAATTTTAAAGTCAGCACTCAAATTGAGCACTAACTTTACTGTTTTCCATTGCATCTGTTTTGGATTTCCTTTGTGACCTCCCTCTGGACATGAAACAGTGAAGTTTTTTAATTTAAATTTTCCTTTTTGTTGTTTAATTTGAACCCATTATTTTAATGGTTTGAGACAGATGACTCAAGTCCTTTCCATTTTTTTTCCTTTCATATTTCACATAAATTTTCTTATAAATTATGTTATCTCAGCATCTTTGTGTCTAAAACACACTTGTGCACACAACAGGCAGATAATTAAACTTATTTATTTTTCTTTATATTTTTATTGCTAATTCTTACTCTGAACATCTTTTTCGTTCCTACCTTTTTTCTTTCCACATTCACGTCCATAATATACACATACACAAAGTGAAACATCGCACTTATTACACTTAAAATTAATGAGAAATTTTATTGTTTGTTTGTCTTCCCACTTGATCTTCTTCTTGTTGGTGCTTTGTCTGTATTGAAATAGAATCAAAATAAAAAGAAAAAAACACTTGTTAAAATTATTATACACAGTAAATTTGTTGTTGATCAACAAAAAAAAATTGTGTATACGGCCAAGTAATAAGGAATTCCAATTAAAATGAAAATTAAATTGAATTTTGTTGTAAATTTTATAAGAGTTTTAAATTATTTCGATTAAAATTAAATAGTTAAAATAAGCCGGAAGCACTAAAGTGGAACCCCAATTAACGTTTAGCATGGATCATGATTTCAATGTTGAAAGTAAAGAGTAAAATGAAAAAAAGTCATAAAATTATAATAAAAATCAATTTAATGTAAGGTCATTCCAACCTTTTTCCTATCTTTATAAAAGTAAATATTTGATGTAACCAAACAAATTTATAACAATGATTTATTGGACTATGGTTTTCTATAAATGTATCGTAAATTTGATGCAAAGTTGTGTGTTTTATCAGTGTCATATATTTTCATCAACAGATGATACAATGAAATGAAAAAAACTAAAAGTAAAAAAATAACAAAATAAAGTATGGACTATTATGTTAACATAATGTTTAACAACTTGTGCTGGAAAACTTACAAAGTCCTATAAAATGGCATGTAAAATGAAAGAAAAAAAGAAAAGTAATTTCAACTGCAGCTCCAGTGTGAAATGGAAACACATGTCATTTAATTAACAAGACAGAAAAGAAAAAAAATATATAATTTAAATGAATAGAAAACTTGCAGTGCAAATAAACAAATGAGAAATAAATATACAGAAAAAAAAGAAAAAGGAAGAATGGAAATGACTTACAAAGTACTAACAAACATTCAAACAAAATAAAAGAAAAAATAACAAAAAAAACATGATACAGCAAAGTTAACGGTGTTTGCTTCAGTGTAGTTTCAACATTTTATATTATCATTCAGTTACATAAATATATAAAATGCAACATCAAAATATGAACGCACTCACTAATGTGGATAATGAGAATCGTGTTGTTCTTAATATTGGTGGCATACGACATGAAACATATAAAGCAACACTCAAGAAAATTCCAGCAACACGTTTGTCACGCCTAACAGAACAGTTGGCTAATTATGATCCAGTTCTTAATGAGTATTTTTTTGATAGGCATCCTGGTGTTTTTGCACAGGTGCTTAATTACTACAGGTATGTATTCATATTTAAAAAAATGTGTTCATTTGTATTCTTGTATTATCATCGTTTTTTGTTTTGTTGATTTATGATTTGAATTAGTATTAACAATGGTAGATTGCCTGAAGAGAACACAAGAAGCAAACATGTTGATTATATCGCAACACGTACCCAATATAACTAGCATTATATATTTAACTTTTTGAATCAGGATATTAGATTTAGTTTTATGTGTCCTTTAAGGCATGTAACCAATTAGTATTTTACAAGGAACCAATTTCACTTCTATATGAAATATTTAACTGGTGTCTGATTCGGTGTCGCATTGCTACAAATTTACGATTGTGATCAAATTTCAAATCATATCTTAAATAGTTGTCACTGTCCAGTGATTAAGGCATTCAGTTATCATGTCATTGTTGTGGGTTCCAATACGTTTAACTGTCTGTTTAAAAGTTATCATGGAGACGCCTTGCTCTTGTTTAATCACGTTGGTCTTGAATGTCAGTACGATTGACTGTTTTCTGTGCTGTAAATGTTTTAAAGCCACTGTGAGGTTTTTGCGGACGACTAAAAAGTTTTCTTACCTTTTCAAGCCTGATCTAAATGAAAGGCCTTCTTTATACGAAATACATGTGTTTCCTATATTTAAACTTTTAAATAATAATTTTAATTAAAGATTTGTTGGTGTTAACACCTCAGCGTTCTACTCTCAACGGACGTCTTCCCTTGCTTCATTTCAATCCCTCACCCAATTTCATTTCTCAACTCATTCCTTTCCCAGCACTCCTCAGACCACTTTTAACTCTGATTTTGTGCACAAGAAATGGAAAAGTCTGATATTTTTTAGCCAGATCATGGACTGATAGGTTTGAGTTTCACCTTAGGGTCGAAAGGATCTTGTGAGCTAAATCTGAGTCTTAAATAGCACACTTACAACCTCCATCTGATTAACGTTTTGTTGATTTGGTTTTTTTTAAATAATTTTCTAGTAGAATTAAGATGCGACTGCTCTCGGTGACAGTATTAAAGCTAGGGTCCACCTTAGCATTAGATTAAAGGTTTAGCGCTTACTATGTAAACTTCGGTCGAAGTAGTATGAGCTCCTTTAAATTATTTTCCTGAAATAAAATACTTTTAAAATTAAAATTAAGTCAACAAGCAAAAAAAAAATATATTAATAATTCAATATACTTATCTCCTTCTTTTCACTAGAACTGGAAAGCTACACTACCCAACCGATGTCTGTGGACCATTATTTGAAGAAGAACTTGAATTTTGGGGACTCGACTCTAATCAAGTGGAGCCATGCTGCTGGATGACGTACACACAGGTAATATAACTATCTAAAATACAGAAAAAAAATACCCAGAACCGTAATATGTCAAAAATGTTCGATACAGACTTTATAAATATGACGCAAGATCCTTTTACTTTGTATTTTTTTATTCATAAATTTTGCAATAAAAAAAAATATTCTCTTTTATTATTAATATTATGCGGTTATATTTGAGAGATTTATATTAAGAAAAAAGTTAATTTTTCCTTGTTTGGAATACTTAATTTTCCTTTTTTTTATTTTATTTTGAATGTAAATCATAAAAAGTTACGTGAATTGAATTTATTATCATATTCATACGTAATTTTACGTGATAATAAGAAATTCCAAAAAAAAATTTATATGAATTACAGCTAATCTCAAATTTCATATTAATAAAAATTAATTATGTATCGAAAATGAAATATGAAAAGTCAGATCAAATTACTGAAAGTAAATCAAACAAATCAATTCTTTTCGATATGTAACACAAGCTTTAAATACAAATTATTACAATAACGACCTTGACCATAAACGTTATTTACAATTCATGTTCCAATAAAATCAAATTGTCTTTTCTTGTTACATTTTTATTGGAAATCACTTTTACGGAAATAACTTGTCACTTTGATTTCTTCCTTTTTCTTTTTTTTTGTATTTTCAACTGTATTAATTATTATACATTGAGCACACAAAAAATGAAAGAATGAGGAAAGGAAAATTCGAGAAAATCTTATTGGAAGTCGGAAATTATGTAGAGTGTCATATAAAATTAACTCTTCTTGTCTCATTTACTTTTGTATGTGAATTCATATTAAATTACATTGAAATATAAACGAAAACCTTTTTATTTGAGTTAATTACGATAAAATCAATAAACAATGTCAGTCTGCTATGGTGGATTAGTCGAAACAATGTAATCCGGTCACTCACGTGGCATCAATTTTCGATTATGTCTATTTATTTAATTCAAGCACTTTTTTTGTGTTGCCATTTCTTACACGTGTGTGTAGGCACTAAGAAAGGCAATTTATATTAATTTATGCTTTATTTATCACTTTTACTGATAAAAATAATATACAATGCTATCTTTAATGTTTATTATACATTTTTATCTAAACAAAAATGACTTTTATTTGATATGTGCACATATATTTCCCAGAATTTATAACATTTTATATTTTGATAATGGATTTTGATACGTGTCAAATGCTACTTTAACGGAGGTTTTTTTTGTTGTAATTTGAGTTTTGAGTCGGTGAATAATATTCAAAGTGATTGTGAAATTTCAACAGGCAATTTAGTGTCGTAATATGAAATGGGATTTTGTTTCCGGAAATTTATGTTACTGCTAATGTGAGTTAGTGGGCTGTTTAACCCAAATCGAACGAAATGTTTTCGTTGTCACTTCATTTTTTGTCCTGGCCAAAACTCAAAAATGATTGGAGGGCCGATTTGAAAAAAATCGAATATTACAGTCCCTCGTCACCATTAGTACGGGTTGTTTGCAAGGTGTTTTCAACTTAAAATGTAAAATTTTTCCAATTCTGCTTAAAATCCAAACAAAAAATAGTAGCTCATGAGCAGCTACAATTTTCCAGTGTAATTGAACCACGTTTATTCCAATCAATTTTATTTACAAACAATTTTCGGGGAAAAAAAATTACATAACTTTTCTTTGAATTCAATAAAAACTTGAAAAATCAATCAATCATAAATCAATATCAGATTTTATTAAGAAAGAACTTTGTTTTTATACAACAGCACAAAGGCACGTGCTTTGATTATTAATTTACGAAACATGTCATGAAATGAAATGAAATGAAAAGCAATTGTGCGTGGTAAAATAAAAAATAATACTAAACTTCTAGGCGGTTAAAAGTGAAGTTAAACGACATTTAACCAGACATTTCATTAATTTTTCATTCATATCCAAACAGCACAGAGACACACAAGAAACTTTGGCAGTACTAGAGCGATTAGATCTTGACACAGAGAAACCAACTGACGAAGAATTAGCTAGAAAATTTGGATTTGAAGAGGATTATATGCGAGGTACGGTTTCGTGGTGGCAACAAATCAAACCACAAATATGGTCTTTGTTTGATGAGCCGTACAGCTCAAATGCAGCGAAAGTAAGTGAAATTCATAATTAATTGAATGTTTAACTGAAATTTGTATCTTTTTCAATTTAACAGATTGTAGGAATCGTTTCAGTATTTTTTATTGTTATATCAATCATATCGTTCTGTTTGAAAACACATCCAGATATGAGAGTGCCTGTTATACGGAATTACACAGTGAGAACAGCTAACGGAAGTCAGGCATGGGTATTAGATAAAACACAAACAAATCCACATGTTTTCTTTTTCTACATTGAATGTGTTTGTAATGCCTGGTTTACCTTCGAAATACTAGTAAGTGAATTTTTTTATTTTTTGACAAGTATCAGTTTTAAAATAAATTTTCTTATTACAGGTTAGATTAATTTCATCGCCTAATAAATGTCAGTTCATATTGTCGTCTGTAAATATAATTGACTTTATTGCTACAATGAGCTTTTTTGTTGATCTTACATTACAAAAATTTGCTTCCCATTTAGAAAATGCCGATATCTTAGAATTTTTCTCAATCATTCGTATCATGCGTCTCTTTAAGCTAACACGTCACTCGTCTGGCCTGAAAATCCTCATACAGACATTTCGTGCATCAGCTAAAGAATTAACGTTATTAGTTTTCTTCTTAGTATTAGGCATCGTGATATTTGCTAGCTTAGTTTATTATGCCGAACGCATTCAAACAAATCCCAACAATGATTTTATAAGTATTCCATTAGGATTGTGGTGGGCACTTGTGACAATGACTACAGTCGGATATGGTGATATGGTACCAAAAACGTATGTTGGCATGTTTGTTGGTGCATTGTGTGCATTAGCTGGTGTACTTACAATTGCATTACCCGTTCCCGTTATTGTAAGTAATTTTGCGATGTACTACTCACACACACAAGCACGTGCCAAATTACCGAAGAAAAGGAGACGAGTGCTGCCAGTCGAACAACTCAGACCACATCATCCAGGTAAATTCAATTTAAAATTCATATCACAATTGAAATAATTTAAATACGAAATTAATTCAGGTCCGATTGGAGCTGCAGCTCATAACAATAATACAGGGACACCAAATCGCCGTCAACCACCTAAAATGGGTAAGAAAAATTCAAAGTAAAATAAAAATTTCTCTGAAACACAAAACTAACACAATTACAAACAAAGAAAAACAAAAACTCACTCACAAATCCATTAACTTTTTTTTAATGTTTTGTTTTGTATACAAAATATTTGTAAGATATTTAAAATTAAAAAAACAGTAACAACTTAATAACATTTGTACATGTACATAAAACTGTAAGAAAATATAAATCAATTTTTTTTTTTCTGTATTTCATCATAATAACATTTTTCTGTCCGACGTATTTATTTTCTTTCATTTTTTGTTCATTTTCAACACAAAACATAATTTTACTCACTCAACATTTTAAAAACAAAAAAAAATGAAGAAGCAACTTCAACATTTAAATTGTTTTGTTCATTTTTCAACAATTCAAGATTACAGTTAAAAAGCAGCAAGAAAAAAACAATCTCAATAGCATTTCTTTTCATATTCCATTCCATTCTGATATTTTTCTTGATAAGGAAAATGCTGACTCATGATTTTATTTTAATAATAAATTATGCATGGAAAAGAAAAGAAAAGGTTGTGATCTTAAAAATTTTTCTTTAAATAATATCAGAACAAAACAATAGAAAAAAAATATTAAATGTCTATAAGAAAATGTGCTAAATTGGCATAAAAATGGGTTTTTCAAGTAGATATTCAATGAAAATGAAATGAAATAAAAGATCATTGTGATATTTTATTTAAAAAATACAGAAAAAATTACATCGTTTCACGCTTGTGTGAATGTTTGTATAAATACAAATGCTTTGGACGAATAATAATAAAAACTAGTCCAAATCGTATTTTTTTTCATATTTTTTTTAAAAGTAAGTGTAAAAAATGTTTGTTTCACAACCCATAACAATAACAATAATAATAATAAATTTCTTGACAGGAGAAAAAATTGATTTAGATTGAAGACAATCAAAGTAAAACCAATTTCCATTGAAAATATAAAAGAAACTGAAAAAAAACACATTAGAGTTTCATGGTTCCATTCAATAAACGTAAGATAACTGCCAAAAATGAAACATTACCAACAGTATTCATCTTGACAGATTGATTCTGGTGTTTTGCTTTATATCTTTTTGATATATTTGTTTTTTTACTCCTTCAATTCTCCTTTTCTTTGAATTTTCACACCTGTGAATGAAAAATTCCTTGAAAAAAAGTTTGATATGATTTTTGGTAGAATTTGGTTATGAAATTTCGGATCTTAAAGTGTATCTTAACGTAAATGGACTAAAAATGTGAATTTCAATTAAAATAAACATACGTTTTTAAAAATTTTTCAGGTGTTTAATCGATTTTCTATCGATTTGTGATCAATAACCTTATAATTCTAACTTTTCGAGCAAGGGTGTGAGTTTTAATCACATTTGTTTGAATTTGCTTCCATGTGCCCAATTTAACCTTTTTAATTTCAATTACTTTCAAAAAAAATTACGTTTTAAAAAAAACCAATTTTTTTGTGGGAAAATAGATAGGTAAAGTTAGGTTGCTTATCAATATTTATCAGTCCTTTACATAAGACAGGTATTAGAAAAAATTGTCTTGAAAGGTAAAAAAACAAAAAAATTACAAAATCTTTTGGGATTTCAGCACTTTTATTAAAAAGTTTTCTGTATTTAGTTGAAGTTAGATGTACCAGACACTTTTGAAGAAAAATCGAGACAAGGCAGAAAAAAATTTCATTTTAGGTTCAAATTATTTTCCTAAATGGATATTATTTTTTATGTAGGGTCGTGAAACCGTCTACCGTTCGTAACCCTCTACCACCTATATGACATCCCATACACCCGAAAAAATCAGTATAAAATGTATGATTGGCGCTTGGTGTGGTCATTTTAAAAACTACCTAGCCATTAAAATAATGCAAAAATTTGTTTTAGTTCATTTAATTGCCGTAAAGTTAGTTTTTATTTTTTCTCTGTCATGCCTCTACCTTTTTTTTTGAATTATTTTAACTCAATTACACGAGTTTTTCATAATTTAACGATTAAACACAGATCTCTTAAACAAATGGGCTTTATTTTTAACCTACATTATGTAAGATAACGATAACGGGTAACTCAACCCTAAGTCTTAAATGATACAATGTTCATAATAAGGAAAAACAAGGATTTGTACAGTAGATTAGTGTTCGCTCATAAGTATTAAGATACAAATTAGACAAAGAATCTTGTCCACAGTCAACTAAAATGCTGTAAAAACTTATATAAAATTTTGTTAAAACTTTTGAAATAAAATAACAGTAAAATATAAACAAGAAAAAAAAATTCCTTGAATAACTTACCATTGTAAATAATCCCAATACATATAAAGTGATTCTCTAAAGCTGAGATATAAATGTAAATAAAATATATCTTTTTAAGTTTCTTATGTGAATTACTTTATTATGCCTGCAAAGAAAACGAAAAAAAAAGATCTTAAAATTCTGAATAAGGTTTTTCTCCTCCGCATAAATAGATTACGAAACATAGATAACTTTAAAAACTCCTTTTAATTCATTTATTCAAAGTACTTACATGCAAAAAAAAAAAATCAGAATATTTTTGAATATAATTGTATTTTACAATTTTTCTTTAAGTACAATTCTCATTTCATTTTAAAAAGGAACTGAATTAAAACGTTGAATAAGTTTAAGATTTTCTTTAAAACAAACATGTATGAATCTTAAAAATGTATCAATTTATCATCTTTTTTGTTTGAATTGTGAAAGAAACGTATTATTTCAATATATCATTGAAAATGTAATTTTCCTTTAAAGATGTTTGTTTTAAAATGAAAATGTTTGAAAAAGATGATTTTATTTCCTCTTCAAGAAAAACAATTTTATGCAGATAAGGGAATTAAAATTATATGACTTTTTACTTATGGAGTAGGAATTTCAATGACATTTTAAATTTAAATTGATTAATTGAGAAGAAGCTAGTTTTACTTTTTTTTATGGTGCATAATTTAAAGTAAGAAAGCGCGTTAATTTTGACAATTAAAATGGGCTCGTGTTTTTGCACGAATTTGACCTCTTAACTCAAGCATTTTGATTAAGTTACTTCAGCAAAGTTGGAGCTTAAAATATTTTCTGTTATTTTGCCTCACATGACGTTACGGTAAGAAAAAAGGTAAATTTTATCGCCTGAGAGTAAAATTTAACATGCAGCTGTCTGAAAAAGGAGTTATTTTAAAGATTCGCGTAACTTAGTTACTTAGTAGCAAGGTAGCAAACTAGACTAGAGGGGTTTTTCGATATGACCCTCCAGAGGGTCCTGAGAGGGCTCTTTGTGACACTAAGGTCGGTGTTCAGACATTTCTGAAAAATTTTCCAAGGGAAAAGTCGTTGACGAGTATACAGATCGATAGAAAATGAAAAATAATTAATCCCAATTTTTTTCTTTAAACGTATCTCATACGAATATGTAAAATAACTTTCCACAAAATTGACAACGTAATCCATTCATCTTTATTGTCAGGATTGTTGCTTTCAACAAATGATACGAATAAAAAACTATTAAAGAGAAAACCACAAAGTTTAGTCACACATATACTTGTTGAGATTAGGTTTCAATCAAATTATTTTTCAAATCAAGTTTCCACACCCAACACACAGAGAAAAGGAAAATTTTTCCATTTTCTTAAGTTTATTCTTTGTGTGTGTATCGTCTTCCTTCCTCATTCAATCCAATCCAATCCTATCCATATGAAGAAGATAAAGTAGAAGCAAAAAAACCCACATGAAAAGGTTAGACACATTTTATTTTGTCTTCCTTCACGTATTTCTTTCTCCATTTCTAATATGTGTGTTTTAATACCATTTCGATTTTTCAACACATATAAAATGAAAAATAGCACCACGGTATTTTTATTATTATTATTCTCATACTCCTCTTTGCATGGAATAAATACCATTGGGTATTACATCATCTTGTCTTTAAATGTTCCAAGTAACTTAAAATGAAAAGAATATAAAATAAGATGAAATTTATGATTTATTCGAGAAGAATAAACATTTTCTATGAATGAATGGAATAAGGGATTTTATATTTTTTCCAATTTCATTTTTAAAAAAATATTACAAGACATAGCAATTTTATTTTACCATTATTATGATTGTATCCGATTGAATTGAATTTATAATGACAGTATTACTTGCATCATCTCATGATATCTCAATGAAATCTCTATGAAAACCAACAAAAATCTACAAGTAAATTCAATTTATTTTATATTTATTTTATGGTTCAAAAAAGAAAAAAAATTGTATTATTAAAAGTTTTTAATAAAATCTACGTGAGTTACGATAAAGAACGTAATCAAAAAAATTACACGTCACACATTCACACTTTCATTCAATTTCATACCATAACCACACACAATGCCTTCAACATATAATTGCTTTAAAATAAAACTTTTGATAGAAAATTTTCTTGTAAATAAACCAATTTTTCTAATTAATTTTCGTTTTTTATTTTTAACACCGCTAAAAATTTGCTCAATCATCGTAAAACCACATTAAATAAAAAACTTATCAAACCAACAACTGTGAATAATCATCACCTAAATGTGTGCTTAAATTTGTATTGTATTGCACATGACAATGAAAAAAAATAAAATTAAAAAAAAAACTAGATGCCACAACATCGATTATTGGTAAAACTGGCACCGGCAAGATGGCAAATTTATAGCAAAAAGTTATTCACTTGTACTTACATTACATTAAATTTGATCATCAATTTTTGAAATTTGTGTCAACGTAAAGCATTTTTATCGTCACTACTCCAATATCATATAAAATTTAATAACAACAATTTGTAAAGTTTTTTATGAAAATATTCTATAAAATTAAATTCTTGTTATTTCATCCAAATAATAAAAAAAAACAATTAATTGCTTCGTATTTGAGTCGATGACGATGTCATATGAAAAAGTAAAAAAAAAATAATATAATGAATGTTCTGTTAAAATACAAAAGCAAAAAAATATGTGTTGACTTTATGGAATCTTTACAAAATTTTACAAATAACGGAAAAAATATCAGCAAATCGTAAAAAAATCATCAAGTACAAGTGTAAAGTGTACATTTTGTAAATCATAGTAAAAAAAATAAAAATACAAGAAAATAAAGTTGAGTACGTTAGCAAAATGTAATAAATAAATTCATATTTTTAATGTTATTTAGATATTTCGTGCATGAGTTTCATTCTATTCTTTTTATTGCCTTACAAACCGCATTTGTTATTCATTTGTCTAGAAAAAAAACATGTTACTATATGCATTTGATTTATAAAACAAAGACATATTTTTTTTTGGAGAGGAAAAATCTAACAATAATTGGATTTGTTTGTATTTAAATGTCAGGTCAATCCGATAAAATTTGAATATTTAATTTGATGAAGTCTGTGAAAATTATGGTGAATTACATGAATGAACCCAAAATTTTAATTTCAAGATTAAAAAGAAAAGTGAATAATGTTCATGGTTGAATTATGTTCCTTGTACGACCTTTAACCTTAATTTGTTAAATTTTCGAGGAAAGACAATATTGAAATCTAAGGTTCAATTAATATAAATTTCACAAGACTAGGTAGGGCAGAGTCTACAAGGCTCCACCGTGGGCGTAAAGGGCCCTACTGTGTTCATACTATTTCCACCGTAGTTTTCATAGTAAACGCTAAACCTTTAGCGTAAGCCTTAGCTCAAGGGTGGACTTAAATTAATAGAATAAGTCCGACAAAAACACAATTGAGTTTAAATATTTTTTGCAGCTTATCGGATTCGAACGCACCTCAATGACATGATAGACGAAAGGCTTAACCACTGGACTCTGACAACTAGCTAGTTTTAAAGCTACTTTTATGACGCCTAGTTTTAAGAGTGTTGATAGGAACGTTGTGACAAATTATTGAGTCACTAGCACACCACCTTATAAGAAAAATTGTTTTGCCTCAGATTTGAGGTTTGACCAAGGCCAATATGGCTATGAATAAATTAGGAAAATATACTACAGTCAAGTCTCCATATAGTGAAAAAACAATTTGTATGTAAATACTCCATAAAGTAAAAACCAGTATCCAAAGAAACTGTAGATCCATAGAAACTGATCTTTTATTATATAGAGTCATTACGTTTTACATTAGCTTATTTTTCACTATATTGTGAGGCTTTTCTTTTTAGAAAAACACAAGTTCTTATTATATTTCAAATCTTTATTAAATTCCTTTGATTTGAGGGACAATACGTCCGTCTTTCATGAAGGTTTACAAAAAAGAGGAAGAGGTAGTTGACGTTTATCCCCTATCTGCAATTCCTTCCCAGCTTACCAAAATGTAAGGTAAAGACACCTTACAAAATGGAGACTTGGTTGTACTTTCAAATATAAATTTAACTGTAAATCGTCTTACTTAAGTGGATCATAAGCTTTTTCTCCTTTAACTTCAGGGGTATTGTTTAAAGTCCCTTCTTGTAATGGTTTAGTGTAAATTTGATTGGCAGGCATCAGATTGTCAATTTTCAAAATTACAGTACTGAAAAGTTCAGAATGAGCATGAGTGTTCCTCAAGGAAGCGTTTTTTTGACCGTATGCACGTATGCGCAGATTGTGAATCGTTCTTATTAAATCCTTGGATTTGTTTTCTTAGAGTGTTATAGAGTGTTCAGATGCTATTTTTAATTTTATGCATTGAAGTCTCAAAAACTAATTTCATTTCAAATCCTAAACAAAACTTTAATAAACTTTTCCAAATTCATATTAATATTTCAAAAACAGAGGAAAAATTATATCCAATATAAATTATTTTAATATAAAACACAATTAATTTGATATGAAAAAAAGCTACAATGAGTAATTTCATATCCAAAAAAACATACCATAAGTAGCAATATGAAGAAAAATAATCAAAATAGTAAAAATATAGGAGTGTCGGTAAGAGTAATAAAACATTTTACATGTGGATAAAACATGCATGATGAATGAATAATGAAGGTAGCTTTATTTTGTCTAGTTCTCTCCAATCTACCTCTTAACATACTATTTTTGTTCTAATTAATTCTAGTTTTGGCCTATTTTGTTGTATGTTTTGTGTTAAATGAATTTTTGTGATTTATCTCAAAATGTACCAAAAAAAAAAGGATAAGATTTTTTTGAATAAAATTATAAGCAAAGGCGAAAGTAAACAAATTCACAGATAAATTTAAATATGGTTGATGTATTTTGTTTTCTTTTTTGTATAATTAATTTGTAATAATAAACCTTTGTTTGGACTTATCTAAAAAAAATAAATTAGTTAATTTAAATTGTTCAAAAAATTGGATTTCAAAAAAAAAACATCTGGCATGAACTTAAGAAAACAAATTTATGCACCTTGGTAGAACCACACTTGTAGTTAACGTTTATAGCTTTGACATTTATTAGTAATTGTAGTATCCTATCACGCGTTAATAGAAATGGCACAAAGTAGATTACATTAAAAATAATTTTATCACCTTAAACCTGTGATTTTTCTAAATAATTTCCTTTTCTTTTATGTTACTTAGGTCAATTTGGTGCAAGTATTGTGGCATTGTGTCCCAAAAATGTTGGTCTTCATTCCAATCCTGCATTTATGTTGTGCAAACCAGAATTTCAACCGAAACCTGCAACAATACCAATTCAATCTATAACAAATCAACAATCAACAGAGACAAAAACAATTTTAGTTGTACCAACATCGATTGCAACACAACCAATACCACCGGTAAATAACATAAGCTCATCACCTAGCAAAACATTGATAATTCAAAGTACAGACAAAGCAGCAATTGTTGAAGCGAAAAAAGGTACAGATGACACATATTTTCTGTAGCAGTTTGTTGTTATTATTGGTAAAATGCAAGTAAAGTATATTTTTTTTGTAAATTTTTTGTATGAAATTAAATCGAATTAATGAAATTGATGTAACTTTAAAATTGTATTCTATCGTGTAAAATTTATTGAAAAATATCGGTATTGAATTTAAAAAAGAAAATTAAAAATATGAAAAAATAAGTAAATTTAGTAATAAAAAATTAGGGTCATGTAACCGTTACACTCCAAGTCGAATAGGGTAGAAGCGGATTGGTTTTATGAGAAATCTGGTAAGTTTAGCGTAAATATTAAAGAAAATCTTAAAGAATGCGAGGATCGCTAAAATTTCTCAATCCACCCCTGCAACAGGGTGCCTCTTGGCGCTTGCGGTGTCAGTTTTTTTTCTTTATCGCATGGGGTCCGCTTGTGGCAACAAAATGGTCGACTAGACCAAATGGCTGACTTTTCTCACATGGCTAACCTTAAAAAAGTACGGAAAATCGCGGATTTCCAAAGCCAAGTTAAAAAGCATTCAACTTACAGTGTAACCACCTTTTCATGAATGCTGGTATGTCAACATTTTTTTCAATGACTGTTCTTCTGTGGTTAGCTCTAAGTTTACGGGCTTTTTCCAAAACTAACTGTCATAATTGGCTTAAAGACGTCTTGAAAAACAGAGTATGGCGGTTACACGACCCTAATTGAAAATAAAATAAGGTTTTAAATAAAAAAAAAATATAAAAAAATATTTTTAAGTGTATTAAAAAATCAAAATAAAACATTATAAGCAGTTAATGTGATAAACCGAGTAGATATTTATAAAATCAAAAAAAAACGAAGCTTGAAATATGTTTCATTGTGAAAAAAAAGTTTCAGTAATATCAAAAATAAGAACTAATTTTAAGGTAAATCCTCTAATGATTATCTTCGTAAAAAAAATAACTTCTTGAATTTTATTAAGAATAAAATTGAAATTAATTTGAATTATTATCTTTATATAAAAATTTTTCTTACATTATTTCCATTTAATCATGTTTACGTTCATAATTGGGACGCTTTTCAAGGTAAAAAAAAATTTTGTATGCTAATTTCATATGTCAAAGTATTAAATTTTAATATAAAATAAAAAACAAAATCAAGGCTATTGTAATAAATATAAAGTATAAAAGGAAACAAATAAATATAAAAGCTCTTTAAATTAAAAGGAAAATTAAGTCTTTGTTTTATTTTCACAACAAAAATCCAGTAACTCATTCACTTAAATAAATATCATGCATACCAAATAAATTACAGTCACATGTAAGTAAGTGGAAAAAATTATTTTTAAAGGTATTTTTATGGCATTTTAATGACATTTTATCCACATGGCATTTGAAAGTATCTTAAGCAAGCTCCAATGTTATCTTCCGGACTTCCTTTACGAGCTCCACTTCCGAATCTAATTCCCAATCTAAATGGTGTAACGGAACTTTCAAGACGACAAGGTGAAATTCCAGGAGGACACAAAGACAAACCACAATGAACTGGAACACAAGATGGCACTTCACCCATACCAACTCCAATGAAGTCTTCAATGATACATGGCATTGTAATGCGATCAGTACACGTTGAATAAAGTTGCCTTGCATCTGCAATTGTTTTAATTTTATGATATTTATTTGAACGCATACTCCGAAATGAAAAGAAGATATCACGAAATGTGCTGAATCCTGGAAAATCACTGAAAATACCACCGGTATCAACACCATCATCACCCGAACCTTCAATCGTATTCTCATCATTTGAAATTAAATTATCAGCAGGATTTGCTTGTTCGATTGTTTGTGTGTCACTTGCAGCTGACTGTAAATCACCTAATACTGCTGGATTTTCTCCTAATCCAGTTTGAATTCCACCAAAACTGTCTGTTAATCCACCTCCACCACCTCCTGAATCGTCATCTAATAATGATGGTCCGATTCTGAAACTTTGTTCATTGCACGGTTCATATGCAATTGAGCACGTCCCCGGATTTTGTCGGAAACAGGCTTTGTAATTCTGACCAGCTAAATGCCGACCATTTTCAGCAAAATTAAATGTCTTTAAAATGCCCTCAGGTTCGGTGAAGTACTGCAAACAACCACTCGGTGCACGCTGACTGAACGGTATTTGTGTGACACGAATTTCCCATAAACGCGAATTGAATGCATTTGATGTAAAATTCATGAGTACTTCGACAATTCCACCATCCCGTGCCTTTGGATTCACATCCAAATAAACTGAATTTAAATGAAATGTTAATTGAATTGTTTTGTTATTTTCAAAATGAAATCTGATTACCATGTTGTCCGGTATTCTCACCACACAAGAAAAAGTTTTCCAATACACCACCACCTAATCGCATTATATCGCCATCACATTCTCCCGTCCTTCTATTTGGTTGTCCCTGTGTGTATATAAAAAACGGAAAATATATTCATCACGTAATTTTACTTTTATCCATAAAATAAAAACAAAAATCCTTCAAACATAGCAAAAAGTTTTCAAATAACTTTGAACACACACATATAAATTACTAATAATATACTTACCAAGGCAAAATGTACAAAATCCAAACGTATTTGACTTATATCTGGATGTACGGGCATAATTTTCAGTGCACATGATGTCATATCTTTTGGCAATAGCGATGGAAACTTGGGTGACATGAAATATGTGATATTATTTTTAATTTCCTCATCACAAGTAGCAATAACTGAATTTCAAAGAAAAATTCATTCAAACCATTTCATATCAAAGAGGGAAATCAATTAAAATTAATTAAAAATGAAAAGTATGATTACAAAAAAAACCATTAAACTTACATACACAGCAAACACCAAAGCCTAGAGCACAATCTCCCTTTGATCTGCCACCTTGAATACGACACTCATAGACATTGAGACAAACGCCTGTATGGAGCCCGTCATTAGAAGTACATTCATCTTCGTTCGGTTGAGCGAGGATATTTAAAACTTTATCGTATAGAAAAATAAAAATCATTATTGTAATCAATATAGTTGACACAAACATTTTCATTTATATTGCAAAATATACCTTTTGATTTCCTCATAGTAAAATTTTTATTATTTTCAATTAATTTGTGGCCATCAGTGTCAACATCACCATATAATTTATCATTATTAATCTCGGTTTTATCAAGGAAGAATCTTTCTTTCTTCTTTGGAGCATCATCCCAAATATCATAGTTTTTATTGAATCCAAATGATTTTATGTCTAATGATTTTTTTACATTTGTGCTTGATGGAGATAAATGCACTTTTAATACATTTAACAAGAGGATTATTAAAATTGACAGAAATGAATTTGTTTTCTTCATAATTTTTTTTGTTCTTTTTGAGATTTGACAGTCTGATTAAATTCTGAAATAAAATTAAGACAAGAAAGAAAAAATACATATTAATTATTTTAATGTAATTTTTATCACATAGTTTTATGTTGTGTTATGTAATTTTATAAAATATTATCATAAATACAAATAAAAATTGAAAACGTAATAGTGAATGTTTTAATTAAGTGCATTTTTATAACATTTCTTAAATAAACGAGTAGAAGTTGCATTGAAATTGTTACAATTAAAACTTGAGGGTTTAATTTCGAAAATAGTTTTGAAGTCTGGATTTGAAAATTTATGACAAGAAAACTTTAACAAAAGACAAATGTCATTTTATGACATGGAAATGTGTCAAATGTCAATTGACATTGTATCTAATATACTTTGAGCGTTACGTTATCTGCAAATGGAATTACTGGGTGCGCAAGTGAAATTCTGATAATCCCTATTTACGTATAGAATTTTTGAAGCTTCCGTATGTGTATGTATACAAAATTAGCTGCCAAATATTATCTGCTTACCCAGTTGTCTGAAATGACATATTTTATTTGACAGGTGGCTGTTAAATTGATTTTAAATTGTCTTTATTTAGTTTTGCAGTTTCCATGTTTTTTTAAAAACAGAAATAGAAATGTCAAAATAAAAATGACATGTTATGATAAATTTGACAGCTGTCATTGTAATGTACAGATTTTATCTACGTCTCTGATCATAACGAGCTTAGTCCATATAACAGAATTCATTTTGACGTTTAAAAATTTCACATACAAAATTTTGAATTTTTTTGTATGTGTTTCTATAGAAAATAAACGTCAAATGTAATGTCAAATTCTACTCTATGAATTTTGTAAGTCATTTTTGACATTTTCAAAATATTTTTTTTAATTTATTTGTCAAGTTTATTCAATCTGTCAAATTTCATCGTCACGGACAGACACCATAAGAACTCTCAAAAGCGTCTTATTTTCAAATTCAATGTAAAACAACCATGAAATGAGTCACTCTCTGTTTTATTGGTAATACCATCACATTTCTTTAATTTCACTTATGCAGAATTTCAAATGTAAAGTTTCGCTTTTATTCTCTTTCACTACAACCGGCATATGATAATTTATTGATTTGTATACACAGACACAGATATATTCTATAGATACAGTGTAACATTATAACATGATAAAATATAAATAAATAAATAAATGAAGGTGAACGAAAGAGAAGAAAATAACCAAACAACGTTACACTGTAAAAGTGTTGACCTTAATTTTTTCCTTTATTTTATGGTGTCTCAAATTATCATAATATTTAAAAAAATTATTTATAATGAAAGAAATGATTTCAATTTTAAAAATTATCTGACAACCTAACGAGATTTTTTGTTGTTGTAATATAATTATCATACATATTCAAAAATATTTCACATTATTTCATTTTAAATTAAATTCGAGTGAAATCGAATGTTTATCATTAAAAACAACCAAAAATTACAATAAAAACGAAACTAAAACACAAATTTTTTGATCAAAATGTATGCAATTTTATCAGGAACATAAATTATTTTGGATTTTCAATGATATGGAAACAGGATTTTAATTAATTTGACCTAATTTTGGTAAAATTCAGACATCATGATACATTTATTTATTGTTTTATGATAAAATTTTAATATTAATCACAATGCACACAAACACACATTTAATAGAATTAGAATTAAATTGAGTGAAGCGCATCATCATAATTAATGAACTCATCGTGTATCGTTTTAAAGAAAATATTATTACAGTTTATTATGATGATGAGCTAACACTGTAAATTGAATAAAATCACATAATTTACGGTTAAAAATAACAAGTTCAATCACTTTTATCTTGTTATGATTTTCATCGTTTTGTGATTTATTTTTCTTCGTGGAAAGTTCTTGTTAAATTTATAAACTGTTTATAATGAGATAAGTTAATTTTCTTTTTATTATGTTGATGTTTACGCTTGTTGTTAGTAAAATGCAATTATTTTAATTTTAATTTTAATGATCTACAACACAAAGAATGTGTATTATCCGATCGATGGCTCGTTGCAAACTGGTGAAATTGGTAAAGAAGAGAGAAATATTTCTTTTCTTTTCTTTTTACACGCTAATGATATCTCACATTAAAGATAACGTAAAATAAATTAATGAATGATCATTTGTTAATGTTTTTTGAGATGTGGGGTTTTTATGTGAGTGTCAGATTCAGTTATGGTATGAAATGATCAAAAAACGATCGCGATCACGTTAATGAAGAATAAAATTAAAGTTATTATTTTTTTTGGCACAATATTCTTTGATATGAGATTAAATGAGAGCTCTCTGTATTGAACGATGCGCATTGCATACTTATAGGAAAATTTTAAATTCGATTTTTTATTAGTTTTTGTAGGTTGAAAGACATAAAGCACTTGGGCTTTTCCAAATCTATATCTTTCTTTATTGTGCACTATTTCTTCTCGGATGTTATAATGATTCAATTTGTTTTCCTTTTGTTTTTGCCAAGTTTAACGTTTTCTTCCAGGCCTTGGTTGTAATTGACTGGATGTTATTGGTTCTGTTATCGATTTACATACAACATAATTTTGGTCTTCTTTTCAGGGCTGCACATGGTCATACCATGCTAGTTGAGGAGTTTTAATGTTATCAATGATTGGTTCTTTGCAGGAGCGTATCTAGCTTTATTTGGTAAGGGTAGCCGGCTAAGTAAAAAAAAAAATTTTTTAAATTTGAATCAAATTTCCATACATTCTGCAAATCTGAGGGGTAGCCAAGCTACCCCTGGTAGATACGCCCCTGGTTCTTTGATTCCTAGGCTTTTTCATATTTTTTCACTAACTAATCTTGTCAAGTTTAGTTAGTCCAGCGCTAATTCTCAGCATTTTCATTTCTGTGGTGTGCAGTTTATTTTCGTATATTTTCTTCATTGTCCAACATTGAGCTCCGTACAAAATGGCAGACCTAATACAGGTGTTATGTAATGTTCCTTTTAGTTTATAAGGCATTCGTTTATCGCAAAGTATTCCCTCAACTCATGCCATTCCTGGCTTAGCTACTTGTTTCTTCATTTCTATCGCTTACAAAATGACAGAAATTTGATGTCAAGAATCTGAAAGAAAAAGTTTTGCAAAATTTTTAAATTCTGACAACTTTTCATCAAAATTATCTTAAAATTAATGTTATTTTAAACTGCTAAAAGTAGATCATTGCTTGTATAATTGCTTGACCATAAATTTCATTGAAATGTAAGCCATGTTAGTTAAAAAAATTCTGTTCTTCATTTTAATCAAAACCCAAATGCGTTTAAAATTGTGTGGGTAAGGTCCAAACACGAAAAATGTTATTCAATTGTGTAGTAAATTCATTCAAAAAAATTTAAAAATAAAATAAAAATAACGTACAAGTGTTACATAACACAAGGAAAAAAATTACAAAAGAATGAAGAGAAATAATAAAGAAAAAAGAATAATTCTAGTTAATGAATGAAAAAAAATAATAATAATAATTTTATTTATACATTTAGTAGACACATGACATAATATATGATGGGAATTAGACATCATCGGCATAGTTCTTATGCATTTTCAAGGATATATGACTTGCTCATGCATAATAAGATTGTATCTATTTATTATCATTATCTTATATGTATTTAAAATGTATAAATTGAATATGAACATGAAAAAGTTGAGTTAAATACGTTTTTTTAATATAATTTATTACAATTCTTGGTATGTAATTTTTTTTTTATAGAACAATAATAAACATGCACTTGTGAATGATATGTAAAAAAAATCATTTATGACATGTGTGTGACCTGCTCATGCTTTTATTAGAGTGATTTTAAATGAAGAAAGATTATTAATAATGTTTATTATTATTTTAAATGTTCTTTGATTTTTTTTTTACTCTCTTTACATTTGATGAAATTTTTTTAAAATAAAATTAAGCCTTGAAAGCCACCCGCATTAATCATTCTTTCATCACTTTACAATATGATGAAAGAATTAACATGAAAATGATTCTTTTGTTGTTAACGTTAACGTAAATTTAAAAATAATAATACAAAAAAATTACTAACAAAAAAAAATAATGGAATTGAATCCAGTCTTACAATGTCAAAATGCATGGTTTTGCTTTTCTCTTACAGTTTGCATTACATTTTATGTATTTGTATTATTTGTTTAATGGTGTGCAAGTTGTTTTTTTTTAAGTGCATTCTATTATAAAATGAATGGTATGTTGCTTTCTCTTTCTCTTTACAACCTTTTACATTCTGTAACATGCTGTATGTGTAAAAAAGGCGCTTTATTTCAAGCGTCAAGTGCAGTGTTTCATGCATTTCGTTTTAAGTGCACTTCAATATTTGAAGAAATTACATTTCAGTTTTTTTTTCGGTTCACAATATAAATAAACAGAAAAATCTTTTATACTATAAAACTAAAATCAATTTATGAACAGTTTACTTCCGAATACTTGGGCAAAGCAGAATTTATTATTTTACCTGAACTGGAATTTAACTTTCAATTTGTGTGTGTGTACAAATGTGTGTATTTACAATGATTTACTAATAATATGTTTGTGTATGTTGATGTTAGGGTGGTTTTTCTTCATGAAATTTTCATGTTTATTGGTTTATAAGTCGTTGATGGGTATAGAGATCCTTAACGAATTCAATATGAGAGAATAGTCTTTATAGGTTTTTAATTTACGTTGACAGTTGATTTTGTGATTTAAAAATTGAATAACAGTAAAAAAAACAGTGTAACAGTCATTGATGACCGTATGGCTGAGGTTTAGAGAGTCTGAAAAAATTCTCTGCTATGTGCACAAGGTTGTTGGTGGTCGTTTATAATTTCAGCTTGAAAGGTTGTAATGCATCAGTAAGATTGGAAAAACATTACTGAAAACTTCTTACTTGATTTGCCAAAAACATCTTCGAAATATGTTTTCAGGAGCATATTATAAATGTAGTGCTTGTATGCTTGTACTAATTTTTTGTCCATACTTTCTTTACGGGTTTCCAGCTTGAAACATCACAGTATAATTCTGTACCATAATATTGATCTTTGAAATTTTTTTTATTGAAAAAACCGGCAGCAGATGAATATCAGGCATCAGAGTCCCATTCAATCAGGTACAACACATCTTCATGAATTAAGAGATTTTTCATCACGAACTTATAATTTCCTCGATCAAAAATATGTTCAATTGAAATATTATCATTATTAATATTAGTAATATTTTTACAATGCCTTCCATGATTTCAAGAAACTCAACCTCTCTATATATCTTAAGATGAAAACTTTTCTCTTATTCTTTTTAAGGTTTCATATTTAGCGTACAGTTCAGATTCATTCTTTGATGTCGCCACGACTGCTCGGCATTTTCCAATATTGCGCTAATAGAGCTCTTGAGTGTTATTTTCATGACACTACAACAAAATGGGGGTATTTTTCAGTGACACTTTGGCCTTGTTCTTTAATCCACCAGCTAATTTATAAAAACGAAATATTAAATTAAAAAGTTAAATTCGCTTTTCATGCCGTTAGTCGAATGCAATGCAGAACTTAGTCACATTAAATGATTTGGTGTGATGTTTGTGGCCGAACTTACTTGGGTCACATCTGGGTTTTTGATTCCTTTGCTTAAACACTGTTTGATAAATTTTGATTCAACTTTTTCTTCTTATCATAGTGACCTGATAATCGATCTTTAAGTATGTAAGTAAGTAAGTAAGCTGATTAAAACAATAAAAAATATAATTTTTTATAAATCCACACGAAAAAACCACCCTAGTCCATTTACAATCCATTCACACGAATACACAAACATTAAATTCCAAGTTCATTCTCATAGTATAGTAAAAAGAAAAAAAAACAACATAATATGAAGAAAGACGTTAAACATACTCTAATACTAGAAGGTATATGAGAGAGAGGTATCACACTTTTAAATTTAAATTATATGGTACAGTAAGTGAATAAACTTGGTTGAGTTCGGTTTGCAAAAAAAAAGTTTGTTATACTTTGTACACATTTCCAATATATACATTGATGTATTTAATAGTTAAAAACTACTAGAAATTTTGTAGAATTTTATTATAATCATAATAAAAATTTAATTAAATTATATAAACAAAGTACATTGGAATTTACTACAAACATAATTGTAATAAGAACCTCAGTACATAAGAGCAAGAAATAGAAAATAGCATTGAATTAGGAAGTTAAACCACAAAAAAATATAATTCAAAAACATACAAATAAACAATGCATGAATGCATCTTTGGAATGCATCAACAATAATTTTGCAATAAATAATATTATTTCTATGTGTCTATTTATTTGTGTTCTTTTTAAATGTATTATATTGTGCTGATGTTATAAATTTTGTTTTTTTTTTGTAAAGTTAAAACGAACTATTGATATTTAAAAAACGAATTGAAATTTAAAATAATATTATTTTAATATCAAAAGTGTTTATTCAACTCAAAAACCATCATTCAACGGAATTTATGTTTTTAAATTCTAATTGGATTTAATTCTTAATTGTTTTTCTTTTCAATTTAAACGAGTAAATGTATGGGAAGTAGCTTCAAGTAAAAAGGTAAGTTCCCGTAAATATCAAAATAATCTTCTTCAAATTAGTCACTATACTAATTTTACTAGAACTACTCATTTACACAACTCTTAAATAATAATCAGGCCAATCCGTTCTATGAATGGAAAGAGATCCAATAAAAGTATGTTTATATTGAAAAAATATTTGTATTTAGAATAAAATCACATAGAACAGCATGTTACAAATAATCCGGTTTTTGGATGATGATGTGAATTTTTTTTTCTTTTCTTATTTTCTGCCTATATTGTGGCTTAATTGCGTCGTTGCCGATCGTAGTATCGTTACTAGAACAAACATCGTAATAGTATGTAATATGAATAAAAAAATCGTTCTATTCTTTTTACCTTGAGAATATTATTCAAAGTCATGTACAGATCACACATTCCTTTAGAATTTGAATAAACTATTATTACTATTATTGGTGTGGTTCAAAAAGAGAAGAAAAAAATGACATTGTTCGACTTTACTACGCTTTTAAGTTAATTGGTTAGAATCACTTACAAAAAAAATTCAATGGCTTATTGACCATTTTTATTATTTATTATAATGATAAAATGATCTTAAATTTCAATTTGTACCAAAAAAATTAAATAAAAATAATATTAATTGTAATAATCATTATCTTTCGATAGGCGACATGAAACATAAAATTGTATTACACTCTCGAACAAGCAAATTGTAACCTATCATAATATATAACTTTATATATCAATTTCGAATTCAGTCAACCGTAAATTTTTCGCTTAAAAAATTATGTCTCTCATTTTCATTGAAGTTTAAATTCATTATGAAATTAGCTTCATACATTTAATTATCAATTTAGTGCAATATCCAAAAGACTTCATAGAAGCCTTACGTATATTTATTTTTTCAAAAAAAAAAATTAAATTAAATTGGATATAAAATTCTTTTTTATTATTTTTTTTTTAATATATATTTTTATTTTTATATACTTTTAATGTAAGTGACTAATTATTAATGATTTCATGAGTCACGAAGATTTTATTTTGTAACTCTCTTTGATTGTTTTCCATGGTGTAAATATGGGGAACAGTCGTCTTTGCTGATTCTGCAACATTGAAATGTTCATTCAACCATTTTCTTTTGATTTTTTGTAAATTTTTTTTAAATTATATTTATTTATTTGTTTGTTGTTGTTGTTAAATTACTGTAAAGGTACATGAAATTGAACAATAAACAGACAATTTCCCGAGATTGACATTGAAATTGATGTGTATTTTTTAATTTTATTATTATTATTTGTTGTTATTTATCAATCAGAAATAAAAAAGAGAGAGAATACTGCATTACAATGAAATTTATAATGTTATTTTTATAACATGCAGAAATTCAATACAATTACCAGGGAAATACGCAATGAAATGAAAAGTAAAGGGAATTTTAAGAGGGTGGTCAATGGAAAGAAAGGACATAAAGTGAATGTATCACGTGGCATTTCATGGGTGTCAGTTTCGATTCACTACCGTGCATATAAAATTACCGCCCCATCTCAACCAAGCAACAATGTCAATTTTTTTTCAGGCAGATTCAGATTCATAGTTTAAAATTTTCCCGTTCTGGACTGATGTCGCATAAAAAATGCACTTAATTGTTGTGACTTGGATGTTGCGCCCTCTAGGCTTAAATGATTTAAAATAAATTTTGACGTTTTTCCAGTAAAAAAAATCATATTTTTAAAAAACATTAGGCAAAAATGACGTAAAGTAAAGGTGTAAAAAAATTTCAAGCTACGACTTTGCTCAAGAACTGACCAAGTCGATTATGAATTTTACAGTGAAGGGCAATCAAAGCGAAATCCCTCAAGTTTTCACTGAACTGTGTTCTCTGCAACAAAACCAAACCAAAATAAAAATCAATTTAATTCATGCAGCAAGACACTCAACAATTGAATCCAAGTAGATTCTCTCGGGTGTATGAAATTGAAATAATTGAAACAAAACCGTTCATTTATATCATCATTTATAGACAAAAATATGATCCTTTGTTTGCAGTAACTTTTGCGTTCTATTTTTTGTTTTAAACGAAATTCTTCAAAGAAATTTTCTCAACAAGTGATAAATCACTTGAATCACTATCTTTATGTAACAGAAAATTGATGTATCTCTTTGCATAAACATCTTTCTTTTTCTTCATGTTATTTGAAACTTACCACAATTTCAGTTGTGATTTTATTTTTTCTTCATCATTCATCTATGAATTTAAAACAAAAAATCGTCAATTTATTTTAATCTGGTTAATAAATTAAATCATTACAAAAAAAAAATATGAGAATAGAAATCAGATGGTAAACAGTAATTTTATTATGGTTTGACAGAAAGAAAACCGGAAATCATAAATAAATGTATCTGGTATATATTATCATGACACACATAATCAACAGTTTACCATCGAGATGAAATCAGAGAATTGTAGAGTAAATATTGGTAACATCTTGTTAATTATGGCAATATATGTAAGAGAAAAAAAAACAGAAAAAATTATTGAAGTTTCTACTTGAGCAGTTAAATGAAATTTGTCTCTGTATATACAATTTTATTTTAATTTAATCTTAAAGTAAGAGCAAAGGATACAGTGATAAGAGAAAGAAATGTAAATAATGAAATGAAAAAGTTAAATTCCAGTACAATTTGAATCAGATAGTAAAAGATACTGCATGGAAATGATAATATTGACTTAAATTATTAGAACTCAAGACTCTCATAGTTAATAATTAGAATGTAAATAATCCAATCATTGATATAAAATAAATAAATAAACAAACAAACAAAAAAACATTGGATAACACATGTTTTAAAGAGAAAAAAATGTAACAACTGTAAGTAACAGGTAAACATAGTAAAAAAAATAAAGATAGTTTCCATATGGTGCAATTATATTTCAAATACAAACGTTTATATGAATGAATTAGATTTAAGTATGGTTAAGAGAAGTTTCCATATTCAGTTATAACCAGATGTTTATATTTTGTTCCTTTTATAAAGAGATATTAGAAAAAATATTACATTTTTTTTTGAATCTGTTGCAATACAAAACGCCTTTCTGAAATTATTATTGCATACCAAACTACAGTTTTTCTGTATGGCTATGATCAAAACATGTCTTGAGAATATCTAACATAATGTAACAATTTTCCTCTTGTTAATGGATTTATTGTCTTATGAAAGATAATTTTTAAGGAATTTAACAAGGAAACATTCTTAATTAATGTCTATAAATCACTTAGTTTACACTCGATTAGAGAAATTTTTGATTGAATTAGAGTTAATTTATGATTTTAATCAATGAAGCTCTTAAATTTTAATGTTCCACATACCACCATGTTCACGCCCAGACCCAATTGAGAGACCCAGAGCCCCTTGGAAAGGTACTGGCAAGATCCAGCCAATAAGCGTCCTACGATACCAATCGACCATCCTTTGGCAGTACACCGAAGACGTACTGGAATATTTTCAATACAGATAACATTTTGTCCAACAGGTTTAGGGGTCTAACACTATCGAAAAAGAAACACAACTGATTGATTCTGGATTCATTTTATTCGAAAATTTTAAAGAATAATTCCCAAGGATTAAACTTTATTGGGTTGAAGTCGGTATAAGGCCAGTGGGCTCGTTGCTCATACCCGTTATCATTATCAGAGGGCCTCAGGTTTTGCCCTGTCATAAATCTGGCTCAAAAGTTACTCGTCGTGGGAGCTCGTTGACCGAGTTGGTTAAGTGGGTGGTATGATTGGAAAGAATCCTGTGACGGGGTTGCGAATCCAGTTGAATCCACATTAATTTTTGTTTTTCGAGTTCCAAATGTGCTTAACTTTTACTTAAAATACTCTCCTGGGATTTTTAGGGGCGCTGAGTGAACCCTAAAGGCGACTGGATCGGATGACGGTATAAATTGTAGGTCCCACGTGGTTAGACAATAGATAAAAGGCGCTTACTATGGAAGCTTCCGCTGCAGTAGTATGAACACAATAGGACCATTAGGTCCGCAATGGAGCTTGTTCATATCTAATCTAATCTAATCTCCTCGTCAAAAAAATCATTCTGTGGCGGTTAATGGATTAAACCAATGTGATATCAGTGGGAACTAATTTTCCTGACTGAAGCAAGAATCTTCAGTGCACCTTAAATTCCATGAAACTCTATTAATTTGCTTATGTCAACAAAACCAATTTTGTTTAGAAACATTTTTCAATGCTCTAAATTAAACCTTAGACGTTTGAAGCCAATCCTCGTGTTTTAAAAACTTTAAAATCAAAACTCTTATACAATATTTTCAAATTCAAGCCTAACCTTATCTACAAAAGAATTTTAAAAAAGTGACAGATATGCCTTAAAAAAAACATAACAATTTTTATTAAATATTAATTTAATAGCAGGATTGTCTTGATATCTTACGTATACGTTCTTCTATTCCATTCATTTCATTTCATAATATTACTAATGCATTATCTTCATAACGATGTCTCGTAATAGTGCATTATTGATTTTATTGTAATAATGCTTTGTATCGTTATATTTTAAAGTATAAAATAAGCAATAAAAAAATATAAATTCCATTCCAGAAAGAGCATTCATAGACTTTTTTTTTGTCTTCTCTTGAAAAAAATTAATATGAAATAGATTGAAATGAATGCATTTTTTGTTGTTGTTGTTGTATAAAAATTATTACGGTTTTACGAGACAATCGCTTTGCCTTGCCTCGCCTTCTTATAGTGTGAATAAATCTACATTATTCCTACGTTTTTTTGTTCCTACTTGTAAATAATAATAGAAAATTATCATTAATATGAGTTTTGTTGAATAAGTTGAATATTACATTCAAATAATTGAAAAGAAGAAAATTATTAGTGTTTAAATAACAATCAAAATCATCATAATAAAAGGATGAATTTAATTAAACAAGTAAGATAGATTGACACTAAATAATTTTTTTATTTTAAATTTAATTGTTAATAATTTTAATAATAAAAAAAAATTATAATCACGATTCATTGAATGAATGAGGAAGCAATTACATTTAAAATTGAAATATAAGAAGAAAAAAAGTTAAGTGAAAAGAAAAAGATTTCGCATGATTTCCTTTCATGATGGATGCTCTTTTTTCTTATATTAAATTAATCCGTAATATTAATTTTAACTGATGCAAAATACAAAAAGACAAGTAAACATGCAAGAATATTATGTATCGTTAATGTATATTGTTTCAGATTGTTCTGTTTAATACATAAATAAGATGAGATAGATTGAAATTGACAAGAATGTTGATCATTTTAAATAGAGCAGAAAAAAAGTTTTGTAATTTTTTGTTGTTTTCTGTTTGATTTTATCACGAAACCATATTATTAATATTAATATTATCTTGTAATTTAAAATTTATTGAGGAAAATTTAATGGAAAATGGTTAAATCGTTAGCATTGGAGATTTTTTACAGTGAATAAAGATTCAGAACATCAAATTTCATCAAAGGTTAGATCAGATAGAAGAAATCCAGCACTCAGAACTACAGACGGGTCCATTGTCATACCCATTTATCATCATGTCTGATGAAGAAGGAACCAAATCTAGAGAATCAACTAAAATAAGAAGTCCACTGGACCTGGTTCAGTTCAGGAAAGTGACCACTCCTTCTCAGAAAGCTATGCAGAGCTGACACCTTTACTTTTATGATAGAATCAATATGGAAAGTACTCACCCGGTGTGATTCCACGCAATCTGGCATGCTTGGGGTATACACAAAGCAGTCTCGTCTTGTTCAGAGTAGCATTTGCATATTGGATCTCTTGAGTTAAAATGACTGAGATGATAGATAGTCTAGAGTACAATGACCAGTGAACGTACCTACTACAATTCGAGTTCAGGATAGTTCAATCTGATCAATTGTTTGGAAAAATAGAAATCGGATTCACTAGCTTTTGTAACTCATCTTGTTTACCATCATGTCCAGTGGCTTTGTTATTCTTGAGTGAGTTGATTAAGTTTCCAATTTTTAGGCATGTAGAGAGGACAGTTTCATTAACAGAAGCAATAAGATTGAAGGTTTTTCATCTCCAGTTTCTACAACAGTGCTCATTGAACATTGCTTCGAAATGTTCACTCCAGCGAACGTTTATTCAAAAAGATTATGACTTATTGAATCGGATATGATTTGATGACCCAGAGCATTTTATAAAATAAAATTGAAATCAAAATCTTTTTTTTCTTATTACTTCTCATTCTTCCAACCTTCTTCAAATCATTACCGTCCATAATACACATAAATATGCATTACTCTTAACTATTACAAAATAAATTTAAGATTAAACTAAATCAAAAACGATCAACTTACCATACAATACAATCGTGTATTTACTTCCTTCCTCTCTAAATTTTCATTTAATTGTTTTCAATTATTCTTCTTATTTCATTTTTTTTTCTTCGTGGTATTGTGTGCAAATTATAATGGCGCTATCACCTCTAAAAAGCAGTTAAATGATTATTTTATTTTTTTTGTTTTGTTTTGTTGCTTGTTTTATTCCTACAACTCTTTTTTTATTTTATTTTTTTGAATATTTTGATGAGAAAAAAATTATGATACATCCAAATGGTAGTATTTATTTTATATTAATATGCGCTTCTCTCAAACATTAGATGGGTGAAAGGCAATAAAAACAATTAAATTTTATTATTGTTTTGTCGAACTTTCTTATTAAAAAAAATGTGTATAATTTAAAATACTCTTTTTTCCAGTTAATTTTAGATCAATTTAATAATATTAAAAAAGTTTTGACGCAAATTTGTTTCAGTTAAAATCCACTAAGGCCACATTTAACACAGTCACACACAAGTAACTTTCTCTTAGCCATATAACATATTAATAATAAAAAAAAAGAATATTTGATCTGCACTTCATGTAATTGTTTCATAATATTACTTTTATATTTATTACTTTAACGCTATGATATGTTAGTACTAAACACCAAACTCATACATGTACTTAACATGATTATTTATATAAAGAAAGTACTGCAAAGGTATGAAATAAAATAAAAAAAAAATATAAAAAATATGATAAAACAGGTTGTTTGTAAAAATAAAAATGTTGTAAAAAATCGGTTGAACTTCAATGTGAACTTTTTTTTTATATATTTAAACAAAGTGTACAAATATTTGCTACGTGCATATCTTTTCAATATAATACACGTGTTGTAAATATTTTTTCAATAATAAATTAACGTTATTAATTTCATTATAGATTTCATTGAATTGGTTTTCTTTTTGATATCTGATATCATAATAAAAAAAATAATAAAAGAGAATACAGCACAAGTGAAAGTTGAATGAGCAAGACTTGAACTTGATTTAATTTCAGTATTTAAAATATTACTATCGAATATGTGATAAATTGACACCAATTTGTGTAATAATACAAGAAGTTTTTTTTTATTTATTACTAAAAAATGGTAAAAAAAAACACAAGATTGTTTTTAAATGAAAAGTCAAGTTGAAACACTGAGCTAGTTCTTCATGTTGAAGAAATGAAGAAAGTTGAAAGCAACTGGTTTTTTTATCCCAGCAACTAAACATTTATATTATATGGCATAAAATCAAAGTAAACAGATAGGTAAAGACAAACATTTTCACTGTGTGTCCAAAAATCAGTCAATGTTGGCTTTTGACTAAGTTGAACGTGATATCTCTCTTGAAAATTAAATTGAACACAAAAAAAATATTTAATTTAAACAAGAACAAAAGTTATTTCAGCAAAACCACAAATATTCAAGACCACAGCCGTTATGTGACATGACATATGTAAATGGAAAAATAAATAATGAGAAGTGAATTACCAATAAAATGTATAAAACGGAATAATGGCAAAAACAAAAAACCGCATTTACTTTGCATGTTGAGCTCAAGAGAGCAACAACAACAACAATGCACTGTTTTTGTTTTTAATATGTTTGTCGTGTCATCATCATCATCATGATTTACCATGATGATTGAAATGATAACCCTTTTGATTCAACTGTGGTTAATACATGACTGAATAATCTCTCATTACAATTCATGATCAAATTTAAATGAAAATTTCTTTTTTTTCTCATTTTTATTTACAGATCACATCCAGAGTATCCATCAGTATAAACGGATCATAAAGCACTTGTAAGAAAAATCAACAGGTTGCGGGAATCCAATAAGAAAGTGTTTTGTGACCAAAAAAACATTCACCATCAACGATAACAGTGAACAAACTAATACACATACAATGAGATGAGAAATCATAAAATTATTGAATGAAAAAGTTAAATACATACAATAATAAAATAAAATAAAAGTTAAATGTAATTGTATTAGTAGTTGTAAAAAAATGTTAAAAGTGAGAAAGCATTAAAATCACCAACGAATGAGATGAAAAATATGCTAAAGCACGAAAATTTAATAACTGAAATTTAGGTGATCTTGCGTTTACTGATGTGCAAAATAATTCGTTTAGAGTAGTGAAGTGATCATTCAATATGAATGTTAAACAAGAGAGAGAATAACGAGAGAATATTTTTTGTGTTGTGTATCCATTCAATAAAATACGATACGTAGTGAAGTCGGTTAAATTTAAGTTTTAGTTACGCTTGTGATGCTGCATGAATCGGATCAATGTATTGATAATTTGGAGGAATAAAAAAAACATGAATTAGTGTTTAAATATATGTGAAAATTTGTACACAATGTGATATAATGAAGTAAAATTAAAAGTGAAGCTATAATAATGGCTATTTTTTACATGATGCAAGAAAGTGAATTTAATGCGAGCAATTAAAAAATATTCAATCAAAAAAAAAGAAAATAACAAGATACTTCAATTATATTAATATACTTTAAATCATGACCACTATTAATACAAATAATACCGCCAGTTTAAATTTAACCGGGAATACAACAACAGTAAAACAGCAAAAACAGACGCCAATAGGACAGACACAGTTGAACGCCAACACAAAAACTGTCGCAGAGCATCACCAACAACAACAGCAATCACAACAACAATCAGCAATATCAAATTCCGATAGCAATACACCAAATAACTTGATAGCGTCTTCCTTAAAACCTGTAAATAGTGGAATTCCTAAACCTTCATTACATCCTAATAGTATACTTAAGTCAGGCTTATCATCATTTCAAAATCAAAAATCTTACGTACCAGTTCCTTCACACTCCTATTCATCACATATGAACGATTTTAATATTGGACCATCATCACATCACTTGACAAATTTAAAATATCCGCCAGAAGTGCCAAAACTCGGTTATCATCTTTCAGATCCATTTGCACATCATAATTTGACCTCAACAAAAAATATACCTCCATATCGACCGCCTCCCACAGGACGTTCACATCAAATTCGTTTACCACCAAGTGCAATTCAACATCATCATCCACCATTACCTCCAGTTCCTTCCACGTCAATTCATAGATTGACTCCTCATAGTCAACAACAGCAGCAACAACAACAACATCAGCAGCAGCAACAATCACAACATCAATTAAACGACTCAAATAGTGACATAATAGTACAACCTCCACCACCAACAAGACTAACAGCAAATCATTTACAACAAGCACAACAGGTTCATAATAATCACGGGCAAGAAATGCTCAAATTTGTTAGAAAAGCTGATTCAGATACATCTTCGGCAACGACATCATCCAATAGTGGCAGATTATCTGTTGAACAACCAACAAAACACATTCAGGTAAATTTTTTTCGAATTTTACATGTCTGGTGTCTGATAATAATAAATGTTAATAATACCGAATTTAGTTCATTTTACCTTTTAAGAAAACAAATTTTTTCAATAAATAATAAATTCTATTCTAATGTCAACCCGATCGGAAGTCACTTAACCATATTTTATGTTTGAATGGAGACAATTCTATTCTTATTTATTATTTTTTTTATATATTGAATTTCTTTGATATCATAAAAAATACAACATTATTTATTTGAATTCTTGTTCAAATCATCGTTTATTAATCTTCTTGTAAGTTCTTTGATGTTCTTAAAGCGCTCAACCATAACAGATATTGTACGTTACTTTTTTTATATGAATTTTAAAGTCCCTGAGGAGAGAATAAGAAAAAATAAACCCAATCTAATACAATTATATGTATTTGAATTGTTGAAAAAAAAGGAGATTTAATGGGATTTTTTTATTTTAATGTGTTACGTTTAAACTTAAAATTGGTATGTAACTATTTTGAATGAATTGGTTTTGGGTTCATGTGAGTAATAATGATCTGCTTTGCCACCCAAATACAATGTTTTTATTATGTTTCTATCATAGAGTTCCTTAGATATCAGTTTTTTCGTATTTAAAAAGATAGAAGGTATTATTAAAAAATTATTTTAAGTACTAAATAAATCATTTATTGTTAAAATTTGTTTCTATCCTTCAAGTTTTATGTTATGAAAAATATTCAAATAATTATCAAAGTTTACAAAGATAAAAGTTTTGGATGCTGAATCAAATAAATATTAGAATGAATTTTAAGTTCAAAGCAATTCAAATGACGATACTTTTTAATCTTCTGAATATTTTGAATGAGTTGAAAATAAACTTTTTAATAATGTTTAAGTAAGTGTATCATAAACATTTTTTTTTATCAATTAAATGATTAAAAATTTATATTGAGAACACTTTAAAATGAAAAAAAAGGTTTTAGATTGAAAAATCTTTGATTTAGAGCTATCAGGGCAAAATGTTAGTTGTGAGTCATGCTCACCTCAATCGAGAGGAGTCAAATCCGAATCTTGTTCGAAAAATCTTATTTTCTCTTTAAGAATTATGTTAAGGCATAAAACAAACTTCATCTAACGGAAAATTTTAAACAAAAATTGAAATTTTAGCCGTTAATTTTAATTTACGCAGTAAAGGACATAGTTTTTTCTATCAACAGAGAAAAATAATTTCATTAAAAATAATCTTGATTCATAATGCCTTAAATATCAAAAGGGACTATTTTTTTCTTTCTTTTATTTTAATAATGATGTAAACCTCTCAAATTAAAATTAATCTTCTTAAAATCATTTTTTTTTTGCTAAGAAACTTAATGCATATTATCCAAAAATATGTAACAAGAAAAACATAGACCTTTTTAACACGAAAATTTATGTGATTACTCAAACTTTGCACTTTATATCAAATTAGTAGGATACAATCATAAAATGATCCAAATTATATCTTTCCCTGACCATATCTTTGTTATATCATCAAAATATTTTATATACATGTATATTGAAGACCAATTTCTATAAATATATTTTATATAAATTGACAGGGATTTTGACCTTTTTTACCATAAATTATTTGTTTGATTGTGGTTTTAGGATCAAAAATTGTTATTTTTCTATAGATTTTCAATAATAATCATATAATGTTAATAATAATCAGCTATAAAAATAATCTTATTTAGATAAATGTGACGACAACTATTATACTTGTAATGACTGAAGACTTTTTTTGCTACAGAAATTATGAAGATATGAAAATTATAATTGTATGACTTCCATTTAAAAATGGAATTTCAATTACTGTTCAAGTACAATATTTTTTTTTTATTTTCATTATAATTGTCAGCCCATTCACATATTTGTACACTTCTTCAAAAAAAAGAAAAAAATTTCTGCGAAATCATGTCTCAAAAAACCTTATTGTAAATGTAAAGATGAATTTAAAAACATTATGTAAATACATTATTGAACTGTCTTTTTTTGTAAGACAAGATAATTGAAGTCAAATTGTGGGACTAAGTGGAGAGTATTGAAATGTGTGTAAACATTACAATTTACATACCTCTCTCTATAATTGTCATACCTTATATAAAAGCCATTTGTTATAATTAATGTGAATTTGATGTTTATTTTTTTTTCTCTATTTTTATTAGTTTTACACTTCAATATAAAGAAACCCATTTTTTCTCTAAATATTTTGTAAATCAAGCTTTGAATATAATAGATGATATTTTTTTCTACTTAAAAAAATAAAAAAAAACATTTTGCCAAATTCATTAATCAAGTTAAAAGTTAATACACCAAAAAAAATTTAGATATGTGAATAGGAATTTGGCTTGAAGGCATTGAAATTTTTTGTGCTTTGCTTGAAGTTAAAAAAAACTACAAAAGCTTCATAATTACATGTATGTTAATTTTGATGATTTTTTTTTACATTTCAGACACTACTGAGTGAATTACGACTGTTGAAAGAAACAAATCAGAGGTTAAGTGATGACAATCAAGAATTACGTGATTTGTGTTGCTTCCTGGATGATGATAGACAAAAAGGGCGAAAATTAGCTCGTGAATGGCAAAGATTTGGTCGATACACAGCGAGTGTAATGCGACAAGAAGTCTCTGCGTATCAGGTTTGAACTAAATTTATGAAATTTTTAATGAGGTAATTACCTGACACTTAATTTATTTTAGAATAAATTACGTCAACTTGATGATAAGCAACAAGAATTGATTCGAGATAATTTGGAATTGAAAGAGCTGTGTCTGTATCTCGATGAAGAACGATCAAATGCCATTCGTAATGCTACATGTTCAAATTGTGGTGGTTCCGTTAATAATAGTACAAATAATGTCCCACTCAGGGATGATGGGGATGGAAGTAGTTCTGGAACAAATGCCGATGAAAATATTTCAATGAATAGTCATTTTGCAAGGACATTACAAGTATTTAACTTTTTTTTTTATTTCAAATTAAATATTTATACATTTTAATTTCAATTAAAGGATTTGTCATCGTCTCGTAACACGCTAAGCGATCAAACCCTACACTATGTTCGTTCTCTAGAATCTAGGATTAGAGAGTTGGAACAAGGACAACAATCTGGTAAATTATCATCGACAAATTCAAATTCAGATCCCATTTTAGGAAGACCTGAAGCTGTAGTACGTGCCTTACAAGTTCTCGAAGTACGAGAACAATTGGAAAGTGAAAAACCTATAAATAATAATGATAATAGTTCAGATCAACTAGATGATAAGGAAAAAGCTCTATTACGTGAAATGTGCAATGTTGTGTGGCGCAAACTGGAAGAAACGCCCGAAGGAAAAATGAATCATGTTTGATTATCAGATTAGAAATACACTTATAATAATAATATTAATATAATTTTATCTAATGATAGAACACACACACACACAGAAAAGAAAAACAAATTATACATAAAATGAAAAAAATGAAATATAATTTACAAACCGCTTTAAAGTTTATATTTTAATATAATGTTATTATTTATTTTTTTTTCAATAAAATTTAGATTCTAAATATTATTACACATTTAATTGATGTTTTTTACTTAATTTAATGTTGATATGAAGCAGTTATCTTTTTTATTTTAGTCAGCATTATCTTGCTGTAACACTTAAATCAAGTAAAATTCAAATTCAGCCTAAATGTATGCAATGCACAAGTTCTATCACAGACATGAACCAAAATCAATTTGAAATTTTAACTTCACGTTAATGATGAAATCCGTTTGATTCTACTTGTTACTATTTTTTTTTAGTAAAAATAAAGTCCATAGCACGTGTAAACCGTTTGCATTGTTAAATTTAAGCCCATACTTGCCAATAATCATGGTGAAGCAGCGCGGGTAGTTTGCGAGGGATGTCAAGTTTACAGTGCCTCTTATCAGGCAAATTTTTGTGAATCAATATCAAAATAAATCATCTGCATTTCATATGAACTTGCTCCAGTACAATCCTAAGCGTCGTAATGAAGGTAAGCACAATGATATGAAAGCGAATTTCAATTCACTTTTGATCTTCATACAAAATATAATGGGAAAAAAAGTAATACAACGCTAAAAATTTAATTTTCTAATTCCACGATTTTTTTTTGTCTTAAAATTGAGTGTATGCCAATTATACAAATAGAAGGCTAAACCGCATATAACAATCCACATGTTATAAGAGTAAAAAAAAAAAATCTATGTTTGTTTATTATAATTTCCATTATATTTGACCGTGCGTCGTCTTTGTAATAATTTTGAATGGATTCTAAAAATAACTCATAGAGTTAAAGGTGTCATTGTAACGTAATTTCTCTAGAACATCAACAAACAACTATAAATCATGAGAAAAAAGTTATTTGGAACAGGAACTCTTCATCATGATGTATAATGTTGTATGAAAACATTTTGACACTTTTCTACAATTCAAATGATGATGATTTTTGTCTTCAAAATAAATTGATCTATTTACACAATTTTCTAAGCGAATGTGAAAACTTCAAACAAGTTTTGCGTCAATTTAAAATTAAATCCAGATTTATTTTAAAATTATTTTATATAAATTTATACCTATCCTAGTTAATTATTGTTTTATTATTTTTTTTTGTTTAGTATAATAAATCACATTCAAAATTATTACTAAAGTGTTTGCAATCATCACTCATCAAAATTCATTTTTCCCATTATTTTTAATGATCATGTGTGTTTAAAATAAATGAAACTGGAATAAGACATTTTATAGTTGATTTAGTTTATTTCGGTATCCAAAATGAAAAAAAATAGCATATTAATTTAAGTTTGAAATGTAATTTAGTCATCACCACCAGTCATGACTTCCATAAATTCTGTAAAAAAACAAACAATTAAATTTATTAAAGGAAAATTTTGTTTATACGTTTTTCGGTTCAACTTACCATCAAAATCAACAGTTCCACTGCCATCAGAATCAATTTCTTCAATCATGCTGTCCAAATCAGCATTGCTAATATTTGGTTCCAATTCCTTCAAAATTTCTTTCAAGGTTTGTGTGGTAATGTAACCATTTCCCTCTCTGTCGTACATTCTGAAAGCTTCTTTCAATTCCTTGGCAACGGCTTCAGCATCCTCTTCAACGAGGAAACGAGCAGCTAATTGGATGAATTCTTCAAATTCAATTTCACCAGAGCCGTCTTCATCGACCTCAGATACAATTTCTTGCAACATTTTATCGTCAAGAACGTGACCCAACATAGCAAGGATGTTTCCAACCATGGCTACATCGATATGGCCCTTCTTTTCTGTATCGAATGCATTGAAGGCATTTCTCAACACTAAATTTAAATTCAATTTTTAATATTTTTGACTTCATTTTACACTGTTAATAGTAAAATTACTTACAAGCAACTTGTTCTTTTGGAATATCATCCATGTTGATTTATTTGATTTAATTTAACGAAATTTAACACAAAAAAAAATTGGACTAGATGCTTAGGTGTTCTAGACAAGTGGATACCCGCAAGTGAGACTGACGACTAAATAAAAATTTATATTTTCTGTTCTCACTTCTAATGAGTCAGTTTCTATTTTATATGTTATATATTATATGTTTCTTTCCATTTTATTAATAACTTTTTTGAAGAAACAAAAAGAAAACCGATAGTAATATTATGTGTAAGTTAATTGTACGTACAGTGTAGAAAAATGTAGGAAAAATCATTACTATATTATAGACAACATGACAATTCTTATTATTGTTTAACTTTGTTGTTGAATATTTTTAAATTTTTATAATTTTTTTTTATTTGTCATTTAAAACAGGTTGTTATATATAAAGAAACTGAGACAGAGACGGAGAAAAAGTGAAAGTGTGGAAAAATGATTTGATTGAATGTTTGAGAAATTACTTTGATCGATTTGTTGCCTGGTACTTAAATCAAGATCATTTTCTTTCGCTGTCGCAGATTTTCTTGCAAACTGTATACAGAGATGGGGATTGATCGATGCATGTATGAGTATTGGACTATCAATCTAAAGGGTGTCTTGGGCCATGAAATTTAACAAGCTCAAATGGTCCTTTTCAGCTACTCAATTTGAGTTATAGGCAAAATTCGGCCATTTTAGCAAGCTCGACCATTTTAAATTTTGTGATTTCGAAAAATTTCATGTAAAGATTTTGAAAATTTCATAAATTTTCGGGGCTTTAGAAATTTAAGCAGTTTTCTCGATTTTTCGCAATTCGGGAAGTTTCCCGTTTAAAAAACTCTGCGATAAAAAAAAGTCAAAGTTAAAAGTTGGCAATTTTGAAAAGTTTCGCGATTTTTCAGAAGTCGGCTATTTTGAATTTCGTGGTTTTCCTGAAGCCGCCCATTTAGAATTTCATGATCGTGAAAAATTTCACGGTTTTTTAAAATGCAAAATTTAGAAAATTTCATGGATGTTCGGGGCTTTGGAAATTTACGCAGTTACCTCGATTACAAAACTCTGTGATAAAATATAAACCAAAGTTAAAAGTGGACCATTTTAGAAAATTTCGTGATTTTCCAGAAGTCGGCCATTTTGAATTTCGTGATTGTGAAAAATTTTACGGTTTTCCAATATGTAAGGATTTAGAAAATTTCATGGAAGTTCGGGGTCTTGGAAATTTACGCGGTTTACGCGATTTGTCGCAATTCGGAAAGTTTCCTGATTTTCTTCGATTTAGAAATTTTCCAGTATTTTGGAACAGTCCGTCAGATTGGAAAACTCAATTATTTTCGGAAATTTCCGCGATTTTCCAGAAGTCGTTCATTTTGTTACCAAACACTCGTACAAGCTCGTACCAAAAGTCTCAAAATGGCATTATCCAAGTCCATCATGAAAATTTCTATAAAATTAAAATTCATGATTCGCCATCCCTGTATCACATTTGAAAAAAAAACTATAATATTGTGCTCTCTTTAATAAAAGAATTTCTCCAATAAAATTTTATTTTAAAATATTTAAACAAACATTAATATTGTATGTATTTTAACACATTGCCTCACTTTATAGAAACATTTTCAATAGAAATTATAACAAACGTTAGATTTGACAAAAAAAAAATTAACTTTATAGCAGATTATATGGGTACAAAAAATAGAAAAGAAAACATGAAAATACAATAATTTTCAGCGAAAATGTAAAGATTTTAATTTTTTTTGTGTTTTGACTCACATACTATTTTATGACATGTTTGCTTTGTGTATTGTCGAAATTTAATCTGTGTACGTAGAGTCAATTAAGATATAAAATGTTTGACATGTGGAATATTAAACATACTCTCCCTTGAATTCTCTTCGTTATCTCAATCAAGGTTTTTTTTATTAATTTTGTATGTATGAAGAAATTTATGAATTTTATTATGAAAATTTATTGTACACATTTTCCAGTCATTATTCAAATTCATCGTTGTAACATTTTTATTTGACAATTATAAATCAAATTTTTCTCATTTTTCAATTTCATAATAATTTTTATCTGTTTATTGTTCTTTTATTTAGATTTTTTTTTTAAATTCAAAACAAATTAAATAAAATTAAAGGTACATTCCATTGACCAAAAAATCAGCATCATATCCACCGGCTCCTTTGGGCATCCGTCGCATGCGTCGTGTGGCAACTTTTATTCGGCAGCCAATGAGAACAGCGAGGGCCGTTACTAAAATTACACCTGCATATGAAAAAATTTCAATTAATTGACCTTTAAATTTCATTGAAATGAGAGAAAACTTTAAATTTTACCTAACGTTAATGAAAGCACTGCCCCTGAAGGTCGATCTGCAGCCCCATCATGGTCACCAAATTCCATGTCCAATTGTGTCTTCAAATGGGCATATTGTGATTGGGCTAGATGTTCAGAGTCGGAATGTTTCACGTGTGACTTTTCTTTTAGTTTTTTGTGTTTTCGCTGTTTCTGTTTTAATTTTGAATTGAAATTGAAATTATTAATTTAATTTTTTTTTAAGTGTCATAAAATTACCTTTGGAACCTCTGTCGTGTAATTTTCACTCTCATCTTCCTCTTCAGAAACACTTTCATCCTTTGAATCACTACTTACATCACTACTTTTAATTTCCTTGTTACTTTCAATTCCATTTCCTTGTGCTGGAACAACATTCGCTAATGGAACTTGAGCAATAATCGGCACTTTTTCTTGTTTCGGCACCTCAACCTGCTGAATTTGATCTTGTTGTTGTTGGCCTTGACTTTGTTGGACATTTACCCAATTGCCTTGTACTGGTCCAGGTACTTGTCCAAAAATGGGTTTGTTTAACTGTGTTTGTGGTTGTTGTTGCATTGAATTTAGTGACATATCTTGAGGCATCATTGGTGGTTGTTGTGGCTGCTGTTGTGGCGGCCAGCTATTGTAACGATTCCGATTATCAGGAATCCAAGATGGCGGTTGTTGTTGAATTGGGTTTTGTTGTTGCTGATTTTGATACATTGAATCTGGCATGTATGGATCTCGTACTCGATCATTGTATGGTTGAATTACATTCGTTGCTGGTAGCTGCAGACCATTTTTATGATTGAAAATGTGACTTTCCGTATCTAGACGATGAAGAGAAGGAGAAAAAAATTAGTCATACTCAATGTGAATTCATAAATTATATTTTAATATTTAATTCAATGTGGGAGATTTGATCACGTAATATCACTACTTTCTCTATAAAAATTCCTTACACTTGTACACACTTAATTTTAATGATTATGTATCATTGATAGCACGTACGCACGACTTTGATTATTGTCTCGGATTATCATAATTAGTATTTTTACATCTTCCTATTATTCTTTATTTGGAATTGGATATGTATGTAAAACACAGAAAAAAATTTATGTTATTCAATATGTGTCACCTTTGTAGTTCGTAATTTAAGTTATAATTATAATTTCAAAACAGTGGGAAGTAGCAGCATCCAAGCACATCATATCATAGAACATTAAAAATGGTTTGTTAATTAAAAATTTACAAATGACTGTTTTTGACAAATTGCCCGAGAGGTGGTCGTAACATTACATTGAGATGGATGAACTGGTAACGATTAAAATGCATTTTCTAAATTATGTAATTATTTGATAAATAACAGCGCATTAGTTTTATTTTCGTAGTAACATCTCATAATCTTAAAAAATAATGACAAGATATTGAATTTAATAAATTAACATAAGTTCATGGTTAAATGAAACGATATTTCATAGTTTTTTTGTTTGAATTGACGTAAAATGTGTTGAAAATAATAAATTGAATCAAAACTCAACTGTGTGTGGCAGAATTTGGTCCGTTAAACAAAGTTTACTCAGGTAAGGTAAAGCAAGGTAAATAAAGAACAAAAAATTTCATGTTAAAGTAAAAAATAATTGTAATAATAACTTTTTAATTGCAAACGGAAGTTGAAATCAAGTACAATTGATAAATTTGTAGTGTTTACATCTCAATCTTAAAAAGTAAATTGAAGGTGATTAATCAAGTTATGGTTGGAAAACTACCAGGCAGCACCATTATCATTCATGAGAGAGTCGTATTTTGGTTAAAAGTCCAGAAAAATTTAAATTAAACATGCTGAATTGTCCGAGTCTTGAATTGAACTGTGACAACGTCTTGCAATCACCTTGTTGTGGGTTCCATGTCAAAAAACGATTTACGGAACTGAAATAGCAGATTAATTGGAAATAGTCTGAGCCTATGATCGTTATGGTCATAAGAGTGGATTAATCGTATGGCTCTAAGAAAGTCCAACTGCTCCCGGTTCTTAAAGAATAGCTATCAAGGTTCCTCTATCTTGCGCTTTCTTAATCCAATTTTACACCCACCATGTTTTTAGAATTGTTGGACAAAAAAAGACCCACCTTCCTTTGTGGCGATCAACAACGTCTTATTCTGTAACTCGTGATTATGGGCACGATTTTCTTCTGTTCTTCCGCAGATCTTGTATTGGGCTCTATTTTTCTCATACGTACTTTAATCTTTCTTCCTGTGACCTCTGCACATTCATCATCGAACCCGATATTTTGGACGTATGGTATTACTTAAACCAAGGTATTTTTGCTCCACTGCAAGTGAGTGTGATTCAAGAAGTTTTTAACAAAGTCTGCCCAGTATCCTTATCATGTTCGATTCATCTATCCTTTTTGTCAAACTGTTTAATAGCCTGTGACGTAACGTGGGATGAGCGCTCTGACTTCGAATACTACCAAAGAGTGATCTGAGTCCATGTTAGCTGCCTTACGTATATTGTGAGGTTTCAAGAAATTACAGGTTCAAATTCTGTTCAAATGCGTCTGTTCTTCAACGAGTTTTCAATCAAAGAGAAAGATGACTTGACGTTTCTGTCCCAGTATGCATATTGAAAGGGTTTTTATCCCTTACAATATCAACTATACTCACGTCTGAGAAATGTCCTCTGTGTACCAAGCAATGGTCTATTTAGTTTCTAGTGTTGCAATTACATGAGAGCCAGGTGGCTTATAGTTAATGCTTCTTAAGAAATGACTTGGAATTTGATCATCTGAGGAAATTGTCATCTCATTTAGCCTGAGGCTCAAATCCATTACTTTCATAGTCATATTTTCAGGGTTTCGTCATAATTCGAACTTCACCAAAAATTTCCAGCAATCGTTTCTTCTTAATTCACCTTCAAAAGCAACAGATTGTCTGATAAAATTTCTTTCAATGAAATATGAATCATAGACACGTTTCTTACTCTCAAATGATATTTTAATTTATGCATTTCAACACGTTTTAACAATATTTTAACCATATAAGACCATATTCAAATGTCAGTTATCTCATCAATTCATTTAATAACCCAAAACATATTTTTTTCTTTACTTTTTCTTAAATATTCTATTTTACCCAATTCTTATATCATCATTATTACTATTATTATGATAAAAACATATATCTAATGCGTAAATCTTGTTTCTATTCTCATATTTTCCATTTTTGTCTTATTTTTTTATGTTTTTTGATGTATTTATATTATGTATCATATTGTACGTTGACATAACAATAAAATAAAATAAAAATTTAAGAAAAAAAATAAGAGTTAATCTTATTTATTTCATAGTTACGCATCTGAAACACACACCGAAAGAGATACCACGAAAATATCGTTATAATAATAAAAAGTTAAAGTTAAAAAATTGTTAATACGTGAAGAAATTTAAATTTTATTGAGATAACAATAAAAAATAACAAAAAAAATAAGTAATCTCACCTTGATACTGTAAATTTTCGTTTGAAACTTGATGACTTTGCCATGTAAGCTTAGGTGCTGTCATTGGGTCTTCCCGATTATTATTATTTGAATAAATAACAGGCATTTGATTTTGAATTTGAGCCTGGTTCACTGGAACTCGCACTAAATTATTGTTATTATTCACAGAATTATCAATTTGTTGATATGGTTTTGGTTTAATTGAGTCAACATTCATCACATTTGGCGCCTCATAACGTTGATCTTGTATTTTGTAATTTTTATTTGATGCAATCACTGAGGCTGGACACTCAATTTCATCACTTGCATCCTCACATTGTGGAATTCCATCACAAATGTTGTAAATTCCAATGCAACCTCCCTCATTACCGGCGGCATGACATTGAAATTCAAATTTTTTACAAGTCACTGTGCTAACTTGAGTTTGAGGTTTAGGCTGGATTTGTGTGTTTGTGGTTTTGGGTTGAATTTGAGGAATACTCGTCGTGGTGGTTGAAGTTGGTCGTTTCAATTTATTCAATGCAAGTTCATGAACTGAGAGTGGATGTGATTCAGTAACTGCCATCAAGGGACGCCTTAAATCGAGAATTGCCGATGTGTAATTTGTGTGTTCTGTGAATTTGCATCGGAAATTTTCGGAGGGACCACATTCAAAGAGGAAACATGTACCACGAACCTTAAAATGAAATGAAATTTAAAGTCACTTGTATTGGTTTTTAATTGAAATTAAGTGTAAAATTACCTTTTCTTCATACACAAACACATTACAGCCTTCTGTTTCACAGCAAAGTCTCAAACACTGGTCATGTGACATCAATTCAACGTCAGCTATGAATTTAGCACCCATGTTTATTGACTCATCGGTACGAATTATTTTATTTGAATGGATATCAAATCGATCTAGTTAAATGAAAAAAAGATGATAAGAAGTTAATTTGCAGTTGTAAATTTCATGTCATACCAATGCACAATTCAATGTCCATCGCCCTCTTCCTAATAATGTGGCGATTTTCTAAATATTTTTTATTTGATCCAGTTGAACGTCGAATGTGAACACCTTTTACAATTGAAATGCACTGCAAAAGGCTCATTAACACCAAAAACCCAAATGAAATAAAAATTTTCATTGTAATTTAACAGTATTTTTTTCGTTTAACGTAATTGTTGTGATTTTTTTAATATTATTTGTTTATTTTTGTTTTTATTATTTCTTGGAATGAATAAATTGAGGAAACAGATAATCGATAATTGATGTGACAGATTGTAAGGAAATAACGTAAATAAGGACTGTCAAAATCATACATTAATTTGTGCTCAGTTCAATATTGAGTCATAATTGTAATCAGCATGCGCGAGTTATGTCAAAAGAACTGGGAAATTTTCTTTACTGTCCATACACAATTTGTAGTTTCTTGTGCAACTCAAAAGTTATTCCAGCAACAAGGGCGGGTAAGCGTTAAAAAATTATTTAATTATTCTTTAATTGACTTTAAATTACATTGAAAGGACTTTAATTGTATTAATTGAGATTTTTACATCGATTTTCGAAAATTAAAATGTCTAAATGAGAAAATTGAAAAAGTTTTCAGTGATGAATTGAAAGAAAGAAAATTAATTCTTCTTTGTTCAAAGTAGATTATTATCAGAATAACAGCATCCTTGTATTAAAGGAAAATTGAGATGAATTTCAATGAAAATTTATCAATTACATTGAAAGTTTAACGATTTCTCGAATTTCATTTCATCAAAAAAATTTTATTCCTTCGTTTCTCAGAATTTTTTAATGAATTTCATAGGAAATAATCTTTGACATGATAAATTTCTTAATAAGAAGAAAAAAAATTTCACATGATTATTTTAACATTGAAATGATATGAAGAAAAATTTTAAGATTAATACATAATTGATGGGTATAACATTTTGATGTTCTGAGATGTTCGACACATTATCACAAAATGTACGTCATTACCTCACTCAATGATAATTTTATTATCATATCAGGGGATAAAAAGGTTAACAAAATTTATTCTACATAATTTTCATTTTAACATTTATTGTCAAGATTATGTGTATGGGGTTTTGCTAAGGTAAATACGCTTTTGAGGAGTATTTGATGGTTTATGGTCTGATTTTTTCGAGGAGGTAATTTTTGGACCCTCCAATTCTCCCTTGCAATGTCATCAACGACTTTTTTCCTGATTTTCAATTTTTTGCTGTTTTTCAACTCTTTTCTTCGTGTAAATCATGAAATCAGCTCTCAGCGCCCTCTGGAGTGTCCAATCGAAAAATTCAGATACACGACGCTGTATTTTTGATTCTCTATCGATCTGTATACTCTTTAACGACCTTTTCCCTGAAAATTTTTTCGGGAAAGTCCATAACCGACTTTAATATCACAAACAGCCCTCTAAGCGCCCGCTCAATCGAAAAACGCAGATACAAGACCCTGAAATCAACGAACGTTATGCACTTAGTTAGTTTTTGCACTTTCCTGATAATAATATTTTTCAACTTTAAAAATTAACATTTATTCAAAAATCGGGATTGCCATGGCTTTAAAAACAATCCAAAAATGCACTTACTTGAAATCTTCCGTTTTACAGTTCAACTTTTTGGTTTATTAATAAAATCTCTTTTCGAGAAACTTTCTTTTCCTCTCCTGTCATATTAAGGAATGTAATAATTCTATATTAAAATTTAAAATAAAAATAAGCGGTAAATTAATCATCGAAGCATTAAATAAGAATTTAACCACAATTATATCTTATTCTCATAAAAAAACCACATTTAAATCCATACCGAAAACAAAGAAAAGAAAAAGAGTCAAACATCTCAATATTTCACTTGACTTTCATTTGAATTTGAATTTTTGAGAACATTTTTATATTAATTTCAATAAAATTGGTCGAGTTCTGCTAAATTTTGGAAATTTATTCACCTTGAATTTTGTCTTTGACATTTCTAAGGTTACTTTAATTCAAAAAAAAATTTTATTGAACATTTATTTTCATTTCAACACAAATTTCAATGTAAAAAAGCATCATAATTAGGCTTATTTTAAAAAAAAATAAAAAGTAGATAAAATTCATAGATGAATTGTTAACACTTAATATTCGAGCAAAATCTGATTGAACTCAATAATAAAATAAAAAATTAACTTAATGTGCAGGTCATGTACATTAAAGTTTACAATACAAGATTTAAAGTTAAAGAAAAATATAAAAACATTAAACCATTTTGTCGATGCCAATCAAGTAGAACATTTTACCGTTTTTTTTATTTTAAAATAATTTTGCTATACTCTCATTGAATTATCATTAAATTTTAATTTTTACTTTAAAAGTAAACGATGGAAAAAAACCTTAATTCGTATTTTTTTTCCTATTAATTTTTTTTTAAAGATTCATATCGATCGACGTCATAGTAAATATTCAAAGTAATATTTTAAGACAAAAAAAATTAGCACGTTTTATTTTTAAAGCTTATTATTGACTTAAAATTTAAAATGTTCAAAACAATTGAAGTAATAATGAAATCAGTCTAGTTCTTTTATTCTGCACTGTAAGTTGAAAACGCCCCGCATAGACTACAAGAATGCCCATAATACTCGATTTATTTTTTTAAATTAACTGAAAATGCGATAAAAATTTCATTTGTTTAATGTCCTGTAATCGCTAATCAAAGATCTCCGTCTGCGGACCAAATCAATTTGTACGGTTGGGCGTTTTACACTTTCAGTGTGAAGTAAGATCATCATTTGATGGATGATTTGATGATGATTGATGGAATGAAACTTGAAAAAGAATGGAAAAGTTGTAACTTGTGTGTAACAAGTGTTCTTTTTATTTAAATTACTACGATTCTAACTTAAACTTGATTAAAGTAAATTTGCATATCAATCATTTTATGAGTTGTGTGTAGTATGGAAGAAATTCATTTAAGAGTGAAAAAAATTCTATTATTGAAGGTAATTTAATGAAATGTTTTTTTCTTGATCGACCTCTTCTACGGCTACCTTGTGGGTTGTATGCAAGGGCCTGATGGCAAACTTTTGAAGGGTCTTTTCGTAAGATATGCCCAATATAACCAAATTTTCTTCTACGTATCTGCACATTTATGTTTTGCGTCTCGGCTTTTCTCAGCAGTTCCTCATTCGAAATTTTATTCGGCCAGAAGATACGCAGATTTCGTCTGAGCCAGCGGTTGTCAAATACTTGCAGCCTTCTCTTAATGTTCTCTGTAATGAGCCAGGTCTCAGCTCTCTTCGATTTCTATCGAGCATCGAAGCAGCTTGAGATTCTAAATTAATTCGCATTTTTTAGGCTTATTGACGTTGATCTTCATTCCAACCTTAGTCGATTGCGAAATTTAATTCTGGTAGAAAATATTTCTTTCAAATAATTTTCATCCTCTCTCAATTTCAATAAGTATCTTAAATTAAGTAGAAGCTCAAAATTAAGAACGCTCTGAAAATGAGGTTTTTGTTTGACGCTTACAGGGAGTTTTTGAGGTAAATTTCGAGTGTATCCTTGGCAACAATGAACAAAAATACAAGAATAATTGGCATTCTCTTAGTCATCGTGTAGCGCCAATCTTATTAAACGAGACATTTCTAGCTCAAACAGACAAGAGAAATTTCAAATGTTTCAAAATCCAGGTTTTTTGTTTCTCATCCTAAATTCAGAATAATTTTTTCATATAACATCAAAGGCATAGCTGTAATAACAGTTAATGCAGTTAAATACATGTAATTTTAAAGTCTTCTCCTTTTTATCATCATAAAAACGACACAAAGAAAGTTCATTGAATTTCCTTAATAATCATCATAGTCATCATCTATTTTTCTTGCAATTTTATGTATGCTAGACTTATTTGATTCGATTTTTTCTTATCTTTGTTTGTTTCTCGTTGTTGAAGCACAATTGCATGAACTTCAGAAAGGTTAAAAGCTTTTGTGTCACACATTTTCATTCATTGTTCTCTTTATGCGCGAGGTTGAATAACATTTAACCATAAAATTCAATGTCAAGTAAATATGTTTATTTCATTTCATTTCATAATATACAATTTTTTTATATAGGTACTTATTTGTCCCAAGATAAATAGAATCATGTTCAAGTGAGCGAGGAGGATGCGCATTTCATGTCATATGATATTTAATTGTAATTACATTGAAATGACATTAAAATAATGAATTTTAATGAAAATTTCTTTTAAATAACATAAATTAATGCAATTAAAATTATCCTTCAGACTTCAGTCCCCATTTAAATTCGCCGCTCATGTCACCCAGACATTTCTTAAAAACAAAAAAAAACACACACTTTAACTTTCTTTATTCATTCATAACTTTTGTTTAGCGAATGAACATGAAACACCTTAATATAACGTGTACGTATATGAATTGAGAACAAAAGAGAAAAAAAAACACTCACATTATAGTGTTCATACACTACGCCGAGTACTCATCACAAACTTTCGTATTACATGCTCACACAAAAAAATTATTATAATAATACAAAATTCAGTTAGGCTACAAATGAACGTTCATTGAGTAGTTTAGTATCTGGTGAACCTTCTACGAGTTTAAACTGTTACTCTTAAACGTTGTTCTTTTATTTTAAATTAAATTGAATACATAAAGCTTTGAATAAAAAAAATTATATACAATTTTTTGTTTTTGGATTCGCAAAATTGCAGAACACGTATCGTTTTAAGTGAAACTGTGTCTGTCTTATTGAAACTATTTATAATTTTATTTTAAAGTACAAAATATATATAATTATTGTAACAATTTTTTGATGTTATGGTAAATGATAGATAAAGAAAAAAAATATTTGCAAAGTCAAATTATTATTATAATAAAGGAGAGAAGAAGAAAACGAAAAATAACAGCACGTAAAAATAAAATAACTGATTTTCAACACTTTTGTATGAAATAACATTAAAACGGCAAGAACCAGCAAGAAATTTTTTGTGCTTCATGATTTTAAACACATTTTAATGTAATAATAATATTAAATTAAAATTAAATTTAATTCAATCAAAGTTACAACAAAATATTATCTAGACCATTCACTTATTTACTTAACCATACACAGAATAAGTAAAAAAAAATAATAAAAGAGAAACAAAATATTTTTATTTATATTTTTTATAATAAAACAAAGTGAATTAACTGATTGTGTGAGAATTGTTATCACAATAATAGGAATAATAATATAAAAACATAAGAATTGGATTTCATTGAAATTCCTTAGAAAAAATAAAAAGCATTCAAAAGAAAAAGATTTTCCACAAAGCAGTGAGAACCTGAGAACTAAGGTGAAGATTTTTCAACATTAATTTTTTTTTTTACTGTAATAATAATTATAATAATTATTAAGTTTTATGATCCTATTGTGAGTATGTGTGTGTGTGTATATGTATACAAAAAGGTATGTTAATGAATGCATTGTTGTATGCAATTATTAAATTAATTGTATCAAATTCATTCAATTAAAAAATTCAAATATGTATGTTAAAATGAAAAGAAAAGAAAAGAAAGATGTGAATTTACTTTTAAATTAAATTTTTTTGTTTTTTTTTTAATCGTTATTTATTTAAAATATACACAGAGAATTAAAAACCGCCTGAAATTACAATGAGAACATTGAACACGTGTAGTTGCATGTCTCCATAATATCATTTCACACAAATCAAATCTGGAAAATTCATTTTGATTGAATTGACCATCGAATTTTGACAGATATGATCAGTATTTAACCCTTCAATGTATGAATTATAAAAAAATGGAGATAAAACTCATGTTTAGGTTTTATGAGTTGAGAACTTCTTCAGTGAGAAGGCCCGATTCTTGAACTAATTTGTTGAGAAATTTCGAAAAAAGAGGATTTTTATAGAATTTTCAGTACTTCGATTTTGGTTCAAATTTATACCTTATCTGAGATGAAAACAGAAATTGAGTTCAGTAACGAAAAGTGACCACTTTGGGTCATTGAGATCCTTCAATATGCAAAGTGTTGATTAAGAAATTTCATTAGGAGCACGATTTACCAAAGCATTAGAATTTAAATAGAAAATCTTCAATCGACGGTCTTTGAAAAGTTAATTTTCCGTTAGAGAAGGGCTCATTATTCTGATAAACATTCATCAGCAATGCTCAGAATCGTTTTTGCAAGTAAAACATGAAATTAAAAATGTTTTTTCAACTGTTATTTATTTTAAATATCCATTATTTGTTGAAAGTTACTTCAGGAAAGTTGAAGGTTATATTTTAACAGTTATTTTATCATTTTAAGATAGGAGTAGGGTCTACAAGGCTTAAATGTGGTCCCAAAGGATCCTATTGTGTTCATACTATTTCCACTGGTCATGATTTCATAGTAAACGCCATACCTTAAGCCAAAGCTTAACGCCCGCTATATGCAAGTTATAAGACTTATAACAAATTTGTATGTGTATGGTTAGCAGAAAAAGTATAACGCGCTGTGTACGTAAATTATAAGGAGTTTTACCATGTATAAAGTAGTAGTAAGGGGTGACCTTACCTTTTATTTTGTCATCCGAGAGCAGGCGCACCCTAATCGGGCCAGAATAGATTTTAGTTTCAAATAGACTCAATTCAACACACAAGTGCTATTTTTTCAGTTTTACTTGATCAGACCACTCAATTACGAAATATTTATCATAATATTCTGAGAACATGTTCAATTACGCACTAAAAAGTAGGAAATAAGACTCTTTAAAAAATTTTTCGAAGTTTTCTATTCATAAGTCATTTTCTTTGTTCAGCAAAGTTGTAGGTCAGGTCAAATATCATATAAAAACATTAAAATTTGATCAAAATATGTATTGTTTTATCTTTGAATCATATTAAAGCAGTTTTTGCTTCGGTGTGTTTTTTAAAAGTATTTCTCACAAAAAATAAAATGAATCACAGTCAAATACAAAGTCAAAGAGTATTGTACGAAAATTATTAGTGCAAATATTTGTATTATTAAGAAATTTGTAGTTTAACAACAAAAAACCTGACATGTAAGAACGATTGAAACATATGATTAAGTTAAATACTGAAATGAAATAAAACCTGTATAATATTTTTTTTAACTTTTTATTTGTTTTTTTATTTGATTGCAAAAATAACGGTAAAACAGTATTTTTTTAAGTAACAAGTATTGTGCCTCATAAGTCTTTTTATATTTTTTAATTAATTAAATGGAAATAATCAAATAAAAATAAAAAGTTATCGAAAAACTTGATATGATAAAGGAAAAAAAAAACATGAATCAAGTACAAAATACTGACAAATATGTGAAAAAAAAACATTGAAACTTGTTAGCACACATTAAAATCCCAAGTAAAACAAAATAAATACATAAAAAAAGTGTGTTATGTGATTACAACTTTTTTTCCATTCATCATTACAACTCGAAATTTGATGTGTGTATAAATGTTTACTAAATACCTGTATTAATAGTGAGTAACAATTTAATTAATTCAATGCAAACTCAGACAACAACTTTTCAATAAAAATTTTAAAAAATAGTAACATGTGTAGTGAAATATTATTTATTAGAAATTATTTTTATTTTACTATTGAGGTTATATCATTTTACATACACATGCACACAAACACACATACATACACTGAAACAGCTAAAAAAAAGCCGCTTCTGCATCAAATCGGACTCTAAGAGTATTATTTTAATAAAACTATAATCATGATGTTATATACTGTTTGAAATGCATTAAAATAACTTTGGTTTTGTTTTGAAACATGTTTATCGAGTTAAAAATTTTTATCCAATTCAATGGTGATGTTGATGGTGGAGAAATACGTAAGAGGAAAAGATAAGATGTAAAATATTATTAATTAATCAGAGAAAACTTTGTATTTAAGGTATTTACGCTTTCAATTTATAATAAATTTGTATATGGTACAAAATATATGTGAAAAAAAAATTATAATCATAATCGTGATAACCTGATTTGATTTGAATATTAAATCCATATGATTTATTGATTTTTATTGCTTATTTCAACGTATGTAGGAGTTAATTAACGAGCAAATGCACGATTTTCTAGTCAGAGCATGATTTAGAATTTTCGAAAATCCATTCCTGAGTATTTTAGTTCAAGATTCCAGAATTATGAAAGTTCCTATGAAATTTTAAAAGACGTCACCTTTAATAAATATCCTTAAAAATTGAATTATTTTCCATTTTCGTTTAATTATCCATGTAAAATTCATCGAATCATTGTAAATCGAAAAAGCTCTCCAGATAAATCAAATTTCTAGCGATTGCAATGATTTCCATGAAAAATAGTGAAAAATTAGGCCTTTTATCCAAATGAATGTAAAATTAGTCGTAACAAAGTAAATCGAAAAAGCTCTTCAGATAAATCGATTGTCTAGCGAATGTCATAATATTTGCGAAAAAATCGTGAAAAACCCGGGGGCTGGATCTATAAAAAGGAAAATCTAGAGAATTATATTGAAGTCATTGCCTCAAAAATTCACGTGAGCTTATTTTAATTCGTAAGAAATTTCAACATGGTTAATTTTTCTTTCATAAAAAGGAGAAACCCTTAAATTCAATTTTTTAATTTTAATTTTCTTGTTGAACAGTGAAACATAATATCGAAACAAAATTCTTTTCTCATTGCAAATTATGTATTAATAACACCTGTCTGCCGACAGGGTGACTACTTCATTGCATTTTTCCACATGCCATACATAATTTATTATGTTGGTAACTAATGGAGATACAATTCATGTAATATTTAACCCTCTTTTATTGTACTTTTACTTTAAAAAATAACACTTAAATGAATTGTATTTTTTTGTGTAATTGTATTTACGTTAAATATGTAAATTTTAACAGCTTACACATAACAATAATGGTGTTGAAGTAATTAGAGAACAAAAAAATGCTTACACTGAATTTTTCAAGAAAAAATTAAATTGATTGATAGAAAAAACTTCATGTGACAGGTATTTTTTTCTTTAAAATTTATTTTCCAAAAAAAGAAATGGGTTTGAAAACGGCTTAAATAAAAAAACAGCCCACACAATCAACCCAAATGAATAATTAAAGGTGAATGCTTTTACTTTTACATTAATTTCATGTATATTCAAAAATTTTCTCTCAAGTCTTGTCATTTTAACAAGGTTATTCAAATATTATATATTTATGTTAATATAAATAGAACATTGTAAATGGTGTGGCTTTAGACACCTTATAAGGATATCTCACTTTTATTTAAATTGGCATATTTCACAATTAAACTTTAAATTTTTTTCTGTAAGAGAGAGAAGATTATTATTATTATACATTATTTAAATGTGTGCCATTCATGATGTGTGAAGGTGAAAAATATAATAATAATTAATGTTGGCAAGGTAGTGTTGAGTGGTATTTTTGTTACAAATGTGGAAACTGGATTATTATTTTATAGGCATTTATTTTAATTAAGATTTATGTAATTAAAAATTTTCATGTATCAAAATCAAATTTTATTTTAGTTCGATTTGTCCTTTGTTCAGGGTGTTAATTAGCATTTGATTGTTGAAATGAGACTATGATTTGATACATTGAATTTTTTACAATTCAGGGATCAGGTTCAGGGCTGTAGAAATTCACCCTGCAATGAGCGGTGATTTACTCTGGATTCGAAATTCTGATGATTGTGGGGTTAAAATTTCAGCAATATGGCCGACCTTTCCTAAACCGCTCTTAAAACTTCCAAAATCCTGGAAACTGTGGAATTTTCTTAAATTGTGGATAATTGCAACATTTCCGAAGTCCTCAATTGTGTGCGATTTTTGAAAATTTCATCGTTTTACGCGGCTTCTTAAAATTCCGCAATTAGCATTGCTCGTATACGGGACGTTTAAGCCCTTTTCTGACTCCTCATTCGGAGCCTTAATAAAGCTCATGATGTCCTGCCAGACCAGGATGAAAGTTCAAGCTTTCTGATGAAGATGAAAATCGGTTCGTAATGAACCTTGAAGATTTATGAGCCGTTATGACTGTAACTGAGCTATAAAACGACTTGAAATGTGTCGAAATCAAAATTATCAGCCGATTCAAATCAAACTCACCAAAAATGTAACATTGTTATGCACTTTAATTTCAATATTCAAAACTATATTTAATTAAAAAGTGATGATTTAACAGTCCATCAAAAAAATATGCATACAACTTTTTATACAAAAAAAACTGTATCTATTGCTTAATTTTGTGAGTTAATAGAGCAATAAATGTTTAAATACCTGTTCAAGCTTTTTTTTCTCCTTTCAGTTATAAATCATTATGTAAATTCAAATTAAAAAGTAATTTTCATTTAAAACTGCAAAGAAAAAAAAATAAATTATTTCCTTTAATCTAATTAAGTAAATTTTACTTGCAAACGAAAATAAAATATGATAAAAAATTTACCTAAATAAATAATTTTTCTAATTTAAATGTTATATGACTTAAAATTTTAATATATGTTAAAACCTGCAATAGACAATGAAATGTTTTATTACGTGAAAATATGAAATACAACACACAGATACCATCAAAATTTCATTTGAAAAAAGTTTTCATGTTAAAATGAAAAAAAGTTGGATCTTTAACCTTTCATGCAACCCATGTTTGTGCGAGACAATGAACTATATGAAATTTCCGTGTGTGATGTGATATGATGCGGTTTATGATTTATTTACTTAGTTTCAAAGTGACCAATTTCATGTAATAAAAATAAAAATAAAATTTTTGTGTTCCATGTGAGCATGTGAGGTGAGTTGTTGAGTGCATCAAAAAACCGGACAAGTTTACATGTTTGTATACATAAAAATAAATGTATGTTATTTTTTTTTTGTTTCATGGAAGTATTTGTTTTAGTGTTTTAATTTGTGTGTGTGTGCTCAACAGACCATGATATTTCACATTAGTTTTGCGTACATTTGTTGTGTAATTTTTACAAGTTCTAATAAGATTTTGGGTATAAAATTAACTTCGCAAATGAATTTTTGTTTGTTTTGTTTCATTTGTGTTCAAGGAAATAAATATTTGAGTTGAATTTCGATTTGAGGTGATTTAATGGATTTAAAATAACGAGATTCATCTCATTCAAGCAAAATTTAACGTAAATGAGCAATTTTATATCCAAAGGCACAAAAAAATTACATAATTACATCGCCTATTTTAATTTTAATTTCAATTACAATTAGATTTAAAAAAAATTACAAATTAACGTCCAAGATTTTTTTTCCGCATTAAGAAAATCTAATAAAATTTAACCATCCTCGTTATTTATTTTATTAAATTCATATTTTTTTCTCATTCACGATGCTTACAATCACATAATCATGATAATCTTGGCGAATTTCGAAAATTGTCGTGACACTTAAATAAATTTATTTTCATTTTATATTTATTTGAGATAAACAACAAATGGATAGGAAAATAATGACCAACATGATTCTGAACATGATGCGCATATAAAAAATTAAGTTAATTTTTATTTTTGGTAACATCATTTGATGATGATAAACAAAATTTCTCGAATTATTTCCCTAAATTAAAGTAAAAGCTAGAAGGTATGTCAAGGGCATAAAAAATTATCATTCATGTCATGTGTTATTCGATTTTTTATCAAAGTAATGGTACGAAATGAAGAATTTTTAGGTCATTTCAAATAATAAAAATTGATTTTACGCGTTTATTTGACTTTGAAAGTACACATTTTGAAGAAGCAACATATTTTGAAATTGAATTCGTAAGATAATTTGAAAAGATTGATGAAATTCCATTTTTGTCATAATTTAAGGCACGCTGAAAGCTGAAATCGACCCGCAGTACAAAGTGACTTGGTTCGTAGACGGAGATCTTTGATTGACGCTTACGGGACATTTAATGAATGACATTTTATCGCATTTCCATTTCATTTGGAACAAGAATTCGAGTATTATGGGCAATAGAGTGCAATAAAGCCGATTTCTAGAGCCAGGAAACAAAGTTATGAAAAGAAATTCGTTCATCGAGTCATTTTTAACGATTTTTAACGAATTTTTGTTGAATTCAAAATCTCAGGCTCCCACGTTTTGAGCCTAAGTCCAAATTTTCTTGACTTTTAAGGGTCGTTCTAAAGATATAACGTCTGTAAAAAAGTCAAAAGGCCACGAAGCCTCAATTTGATGGTCAGATGGCTTAGAATGAAATCAAAAATCGAAATGTTTTCAAAAAAAGATTCAAAACCGTACAAATATGTTTAATGAGCATCTAAAAGACCAAGAGAAAACCATCGCAAAAAATATTAAGACAAATCATTCGATTGAAAATTAAGATTCAAAACTCAAATTCAATCGATATACACACAAAAAAGTGAAAATAACCCAAATCAATGAAATGTCACCGTGTCACTCGATCTCTTTTCAATCAACCATAAATCATTAATCAGCAATAATTCAATTCTTTATTTTCTTATATTCTTACATTAAAACAATAGTAAGCGTCACTCGTAAATCTTAATTTAATTTTGAAAGTTCCAGATCTTAAGCAAGCAAAAAGAAGAAAAAAATTATAAATCGACACATGAGTCAAACAGCTGTTTTTGTCCAACTTTGCCTTGAACAATAATTCATTTCAATAAAATATAAAATAAAATGAATGTTTACAAGAGTAGGTCATGTGATTATAAATATTGTGTGAGAACGTGAAAGGCTAGAAAGAAAAAAAAACACATTTTAATACAAATAGGCAATCTCTCATAATTCAATATTCGCGAGAAGAATAAGCAACATTTGAAATACGCAGAAAATTGAATGGACAAGTATTTTTAGAGATAGGTAAATAATTTTAATTTTTTTTTTCATCTACTTTGACAAGAAAAATATTATTTTAATGCTGACTCAAACTTAAAATGTTCTTTAAATGTTTGATTTGTTTGAACAAAGGTCCATTAAACTTATTTTTAATGCCATGGAACATTTAAATTAACATAAATAAAAACTTTTACAGAATTTTAATGTTACATAATTCAAAATATTTACCTTCAATTGCTCATCAATCATGCAGGGTTTTGCTTACACGTGTATCCTGTCCTTAATTAGAATTTTTTTTATGTGTGTGTTGTGTAATTTATTTGTTACAAGACACTTGCAAAATATGTAACAAAAACTTAATCATAAAATATACATCTTTAATTATTTGTTTGATTACAGCTATTTGTTTACTTGTAATGTGTGTGCTTTTTTTTGTCTATCATGATTATTATGATGATGATAGTTTTGTATTATGACCTTTCTAGGCATCATGAGGTGAAATTGTGTATTAGGGTGACCCGAATTGAAAAAATGTATGAAAATGATGAAGTTTCAGCGAAATGTGACCTTAATTCAACGATTTGATTCGACTTAATTCCTTTGTTTTTTTAAAAGAATTTGTGATTAGATCGTCAGACGATGATCCTTTGACCCTTATTGACGTAAAACAATAAATTTGATATGAATCGCCTCAATCGATCACCCCATCAAACTAATTTCAATACATTTCAACAAAACAATCAATCAATTAAATGCGTTCAATTCAAAAGTTTCTTAAGAAATTCCTATTTATATACATTTCATTTCATTTTAAAAAGACTGATAATGAATTAATTTTACATCATAAATATTTATTTATTTTTATAACAGGCTCACACTCTTATATAATTAAATGCTGAACACAGTCGAGCATTAATTCACAATTCCTTTTCATTTAATTTCATATCATTTAACATTAAATTATTCCTTCGAATATTGATATAAATAAATATTTCAACATCATAGCAAAATCATTACGCATTTTTTTTAATTTTAATTTTAAATGAATTCATTTGATTGCCACGCCTTGTCCTTCATTTCATCTCATAAGAACAATCATGAATCAATTTACATTGATGTCGAATATAAAAGTAGTCAAAAAAAATGATAATAATTAAGAAAAATAATAATAAATAACAACTAGTTACTTAATGAAATATGATCGATTATTGAAATAAAAAAAGATTTACGTTACGTTGAATTAAGATGAAAAAAAATAGGTGTGACTCGTCTTACGAGGGTCATCAAAGTCCATTAAGGCAACATTTTGTGATGAAATTTTGATGAAATTAAGTTCAGGTGTTTCAAAATTTAATTACATTTATTTCTTTTTAAATATCATTATAATACTTTTATATTAGGTCACATTGACAAAAAATTACTAAGCAAAAACGTCGCCACAGCCTTTCTGAGACGTCCAGGACCCATAGTTTCTTCTGAAACTATACCTTATTTTCGTTGGCCGAGGTGCTCGCGTAAAAAAAAATTAGGGTGTCCATATAAAAAAATAGGGTTGCCATACAACTTTTAGTGAAAATTCAAAAAATTCCACGAATTTTCCGGAAAATTCGGAAAAAAAATATATTTTCAGAATCCCCTCAACCTAAGCTACAACTTTGCCGAAGACACCAAAGACCTAACACGAACATGAAAAAAATTTTTTTTACATACACATGAATTCTCTTAACAGAATGTGAACACATCGACTTGAAATTTAAAGGTTAACATTGAATAAAACTAAAAACTAAAAAATAAAAAATATATAAAAAAATTCAAATGGAAACAAAGTTCTGACCATTATTTAGGAAGTTATTAACTTCTAAAATAAACTTTTATAAAAGGTAGGTGGCTAACTAAAAAGTGAAAAACAAGAAGCTTTCAAGTAAAATAAAGTATTTGAGATTAAACAAAAATTTGTTAAAAGTTGAATTTTGGGTATTAACAGAAAACCAATTTTTTAAGAATATTTTCCTTCAAAATTCAACTTTTAACAAATTTTTGTTTAATCTCAAATACTTTATTTTACTTGAAAGCTTCTTGTTTTTCACTTTTTAGTTAGCCACCTACCTTTTATAAAAGTTTATTTTAGAAGTTAATAACTTCCTAAATAATGGTCAGAACTTTGTTTCCATTTGAATTTTTTTTTATAAATGTATAACAAAAAAAAATAAATGTTTAATGAAAACACAAAATGTAATAAACAGAAAATAATTCAGTGCATTTTAATACCAAAAAATGGGAGACAATCACCTTTCATCTCATATAAATTTTGTTTTTATTGTTATTTTTTTTTATTTTAAGTCTAAAGTACTTTCAAGTGAATTTCGTATAAGAAATGCGCTTTAAGAGACGGTTTGTTCGTCGTCACTTTGATACTTTGAAAATTGTCCGAGCGAGTTCAGTTCTTTCGAGAAGCTCCTGAGGATAGGCATTTAGTCCCAGAGTTGTAACTTCATTCTGTCCTAAGTTGAAAGGTCGTTTTAGAGAATTAAAAATTCAAAAAGGTCGGTAACCTTATCTTTTTTTTACGAAAAATACTCAGAACACAGTGTCTTTTAGAATTGAAGCCCAAGTCAAATAAAAAAGTTGATGGCTAAAAATTTATCTTCCAAATTTACAGGGACTCAAAAATCCCTGGACAGGATGGAGGTTAAAATAAGTTCATCAAGAAATCCCATCATTGTAATTTTTGCCACTACATAGCTCGATAGAGTCAAATTACCGGCTTTCGTTACGTTCGTTTAATAAAGGGAAATTACTCCAAAATACTTGAAATAAGTCCAAATCTTAAAAAAGTGCTTTCAATCGTAAAATTATGAAAAAAAACTTGTTTTTTTTAAGTAAAAATTACTTAAAATACACGACACCCCCTGTTATGAACGGTAGACAGTCCCAAAACCCTAAGACCCGTAAAAAACCGTTAAATTTTCTAAAAAAATAAATTTAATTTCAATCGAATTGAAATCCAAAATTTTCTTTTATATTTTTTACGATAAACTGAATGAAAATGCACTTTTTTAAGCCATTTAATGGTTACAGTTTTCAATTTTTTTTGGAATTTTTTTTGATATCATCACATACTTAAATTGATCATCGTAACATAACAACAGGTGATTTGAATAATTTTCCATTTCTTTTTTTTTCATTATTATTTTTTCATCCATTCATTTGAATAATATCATATTGTTATTTTTTTCTATGGCATTTTATTTTTACTATAAATGTTTACATTCAAATTTTTGTTTAAATTTCATTATTATACTTATTAAAACGTGTTTAAGTCAGTATTAAGCATATAACGGGCATTATGGGTTCAAGTTAACTTTGATATTTCAGTTATTGTAATTTTTTGTTGTTTAAAATGAAAATAATATTAATAATAATAAGAATATAAGAGAAAAAGTATGTCATGTGTATATTCATAAGAAAAATATGGACGATACCATGTAAAATATGTCCATTCAATGTGATCTGATGATTCACAGGAAAGCTGATATGAGTTATTTTATTTTTTTAAAAAAATCACAGTCCAAAATCTAATGAGCTGAAGTAAGTGAAGTTTATCAACTTCAAAAACACAAGTTTTCAAAAAGTGAACTCAAAAACATAAAACAAGGGAAAAAGTTAGAATCTGAAACTTGTACAATTCGTAATAATGAGTGTCTTGTTAAAAATTAAGGAAAATGTTGCTATTGACTAGAACAAAAATTGTACAAGTTTCAGATTCTAACTTTTTCCCTTGTTTTATGTTTTTGAGTTCACTTTTTGAAAACTTGTGTTTTTGAAGTTGATAAACTTCACTTACTTCAGCTCATTAGATTTTGGACTGTGATTTTTATTTATTGTTTTTGAGTGTTGATTAACATTCCTAACACTCAAAATCGAGCAATATATAAAGCACATTCCTTTAAGAGATGATCCCATGAATGAAAATTTTATGTTGTTAGAAAAAAATTTTTCCTGAACATTTTAGATATGAGGTGTCTTAGGCAAAGTTGTTCATATTCATGAGAAGAAAATTTTGGCATGAAAGTTTTCCATTTTCCCGGAAAATTTCGGAATTTTCCACCTGGTCACCCTATTTTTTTGTATGGGCACCCTATATTTTTTTGATCCATAAACACTCCCAACTGAATACAAACATAAGTCTAGAACATACTTTGGGTCTCAGAAGAACCGTTCGGGCGCTACGCGGTCTGGAAGAAAATAGCGTAACACTGAATATGAACATAAGTCTAGAATATTATATGGATCTCAGATGAACCGTTTGGGCCCTAGGCGATCTCAAAGAAAAGGAGCAACTACTATAGAATACTTGTAATAAGAGATGAATGGGATGTGAATGAAAATTTTATGTTGTTAGAAAAAAATTTTTCCTGTACATTTTAGATATGAGGTGTCTTAGGCAAAGTTGTTCATATTCATGAGAAGAAAATTTTGGCATGAAAGTTTTCCATTTTCCCGGAAAATTTCGGAATTTTCCACCTGGTCACCCTATTTTTTTGTATGGGCACCCTATATTTTTTTGATCCATAAACACTCCCAACTGAATACAAACATAAGTCTAGAACATACTTTGGGTCTCAGAAGAACCGTTCGGGCGCTACGCGGTCTGGAAGAAAATACTCCCACGGTAAATACGAACATAAGTCTAGAATATTATATGGATCTCAGATGAACCGTTTGGGCCCTAGGCGATCTCAAAGAAAAGGAGCAACTACTATAGAATACTTGTAATAAAAGAATATAAGTAAATATGGGATTTTGTTGAATATGCACATACTTTGAATGGATGAATGATTAATCGCATTAAAATTCGCACAATACAGATTTTTTTTATTTATTATTATTTTTTTCATGAAATTGAGATTTACAATGTAAATATTTTTTTTGCAATGTAATAATTTTACATGTTTTACCTTTAAGCATTACATTAAATTGCAAGTTGCTTATCAGAAGACGTGAAATAGAAGTAAAATGAAAAGAAAGAAAAAAATATTTACTAGAACAAGTCTATCCGGAATATTTTTCAAACACTTGTTTCATAATCGTTTTGACTTCAAGTACTCACTTGAAAAAACGATATTCAAATTCAGTTGAATAACCTTTCACTTGATATTCCTACCTCCATGTGAATTGTATGAAACGTGTATGCTAATGCATATAAATGGTGAATTGTTGTGTATTGTAACTATTTTAAATGAAGTTTTTTTTTTTTTAATTTTATTGTACGATAACTGAGAATGTTTTAATAAAGTTAAATTTGATACGGGAATATTCACAATGAAAAATTTATTCTCTGTACTTATTCATTTAAGATGAAAAAATACAAACATGTATCAGCAAGGGCGTGAAATGATGTCTAGTTCTTTGTTTTATCATCAAGAAAGTTTGTGATGGTTTTTTGCTACTTGTAGGATTTTTGTTTTGTTTTGAAAGGCAGTGATTGAGTAGGACGACAGGAAAGAGTCATGAAAGATAAATTTCATGTCCTACATCCTTGAAAAATAACGAGGATATGGTTAGAAATTTTTTTCAGATGTCATTACAGATGCTCGTATGGCCAATCCGCTACTAGGCAGGGGCGGGTTGAGATATAGTATCGACCCTGGCATTCTGTGTGACAAAAAGTTATCTAATAATTTAGACTGGGGTCAGCAATTCTTCTGGCACGTGATCTGAGGTTCCATATTCTTCTTTCTTGAATGTCCTGGCTGTTAAGATTGACTTTATCAGCTTTTCTTTTCGCATTTACCCACTATGTATCTTTTGGTCTTCTGCGTTCTGTTATAGCTAGTGCTTTACGTGTTACAAATTCATCTTCTCGCCACATGGTATGGCCATACCATCTGATTTGTCGCTCATCCATTTTAGACTCAATGTTTTCTTTAACTCCAAAGCTTCCCAACAAATTGTTATTCTTTACCTTATCCAATAATGTGACACCTCTCGATCATCTCAGCATTTTATTTCAGTTACTTGCATTCTCTTTGTGTGTTGTTGTTGTCGTGTTACTGTTTCACTTGCGTACAATAGAGCAGGTTTGACAATTGTCAATGCGACTGCCCTTAAATGACAGTATAAAGACTTACCTTTGAGCTCTGACCTCATCAACCAGTCCTGGTTTCACTTTAACATATTTTTAATACACAAAATCTTGCTCGATCCATGAAATCTAAAATTACGCTTCAAAATATTAATCAGTAATGACAATTTACGTAAAGCAATTTCCATTACCAAAAAATAACAGTAGACATCATTAAATTGTTCTTACACTCTACGTAATTTTTATATCAAAAAGTGTAACTTTTCCTATTCAACATTGTATGCTATTCATTTTGACATTAACAACATTTCATTATATATTTTTACTGAGGCGTTGAGACTAGAAATCCCGTTATTTAAATGTGTCAAATCATTGTTGTTTTGGTTCTTGCTTTTAAAACTTTTCCGTTAAATTTTTGATGGGTGTTTTGTTATGATTTTGTTGTAAAAGTCATTTAATGCAAGCAAAATATGTGTTTTTATTTTATATAAAGTCAAGGTCTGGTAATTTTACAGTGAAATAAGGTGATGTCATGTCCAGATGTTGTGATCGTGTATTGATTTTAATTTTATGACTATTGCATAATAATTTTAATTTTACTAATAGGATTTAATTTAATTTTATTTTTTTTTCTTTTAATTGCAGAGTACAGTTCCTGTCATTGCAAATTATACTTAATTAGCATTACGCCTAAGAGATAATCTCATCAGCAAAATAATAATTTAAAGGATTCACGGCTCATTTCTATTTGTCACCATTCTTTCAGCAATCAATTTACGACTTAAGACACTCGTGTCAACAAAGCATCAAGACAAAATGCAGTGCGGTGTCGAAACAATCAATGACTGTGAACGATCTCCAGGTCGCACAGGTAATTTTTTCACTTAATATTTCATACTTATTTAATTTAATCTGGATTTTTGCCATTTAAGGTCTTCGAGTCAATTTCACGGAAAAAGGTGAGGTAAAAGAACGCCGTGAAAAGTTCTTGACAGCCAAATACGGATCACACCAAATGAGTCTAATTAGAAAACGATTAACTGTTGAAATGTGGCTATATGATGAATTGCAAAAACTTTATGATCCACCGGTAATTAATTATGACTATCTAATTTATTATAATTGATTTTTTTCTACATTTCATTTTAAATGTTTATTGATTTTAATTTACATACCTCGTTATTCTTTTTTTTTCTATATTCTTTAAACATCAGACTGAAGCGATTGATGTTGATATTGATACTCTCTTGGATATGGACACAGATGAAATCAGAAAGTCTCACCTATATGTAAGTTTTTTTTTTATTTTAGAATTTTAATTTCTTAGTACGTTTTAAATGAAGGCGATGAATTGAATCTCTTTAAATGATCATCATTGATCACGGTTGAAGATTTATTAACATGGGAATGGTAATTAATTTGGCAAAGAGACTGTTAATACAATATTGTGTAAAAATAATTAAAAATGAACTGGTTTTTTTAAGGGAGATTATCATTAGTACTTTGAAACGCTCATTTGAGCTACGAGCTTCTCTAAAGTCGTTTAATTCGATTACAAGGTACGAGTTCACTGTATTTGAGCCAGGGGTGGATTAAAAATTATCAACGGCCTTGGCTTTCTGTATAATTTTCTTTAAAATTTACGCTAAACTTAACTTTTACAAGACGATCGACTGCGACCTTTCTAGCATTCGCCAGATTGCCCGTTTGGCAAATCCTTCAAATTGTAAGCCGATTCGTCCCTAATGTAAGCTCATGCTAACTGGATTGCATACATTCAGGGGGAACGTAACATTTCTATTTAAATTCTCTTATGAACCAATACCTTGAATTGAGAGCTTCCAATGACACAATAAGACTCATTGAAACCTAAATGGCTGGCTGTTAAAATAAAAATAACGATTTTTTTTCAAAAAAGACTATTATTTAAATTTTTAATCAATTTTCATAATTAATTTTCATTGCAGAGTCTGCTATCAGATTGTAAGAGACCCCAACAAGATGTTTCTGTAAGTATTTTTTAATGCAATTTTTTTTAAATTTAATTCAAACTAATTTTTTTCTTTTCCAATTCTTTCTTTCAGTGTTTCGTCAATGACTTACTAGTTAAAATACATAAGTTATAAGAATTAGTTGACCCAGGAAGAACTATCTCAGTTTAAGTAAATACAATTAAATTGATTTTAATCATAATAATTATTCTTATTAAATAAGTAACATACTGATTTGTTTTCAAACGACATTGTAAATGACTCAAATTTACATAAAAAATTTTACAAATTAAGTATAAAAAGAAAATTTTGTAATAGATTTACTCTGATTCAATTAAATCAGATACGTTTATGAGTAGTTTTGTGCTAAGCTAAAAGGAATATGATTAATTGTATAAGAAAAAAATATGAAAAAGCAGTAACTCTGCACAAATTTTATGATTTACCACCCACCAAATAATATGAGAAAAAACAAATATCAAAAACGAGTGCAGTGAACATCAATTTAAATAAAAATGCCAAATTCAACTGCCAATCAACACAGAACACGCCGATTCGATTGCTTTTAAATAAGAGTGGCGCATTAATATAGAAGCTTCCCTGTGAGTGGTGCAAAAGTTGATATTTTTGGTGGATTTAAATTATTTATTTAATTTTAAGAAATTTAAAAAGAAATTCAATGAAATTGAAATCAACACAATCTTTTTTATGCTTCTAATGAGAAATAAACTGACAGCAAGGATATGAAAAATGACATTTAGAAAAGAAAAATAGATAAATAAATAAAATTTTATACAATATTGATAACATAAACATAGTAAATTTTGACAAAATAAAATAAAATTAGATTCACATTTAACAGAAAAAAAATCGTAAACAATTAACTGCTTTGCATTTTAACCAATATAAACATTATTAATTTAAAATAAATTTGTGCTACTATTTTATCATAGAATATAATTATTACATATACATATAAATGTATCTCTTAAAAACTTTATTAAAAATTTAAATTCAGAATTTAACTAATTTTTGAATCATCTCAACATTATGAATGTTAATTGAGCACAGCATAAAAGTAAAAAAATTTCACTTCCCTTAGAACCATTTTTGTCTAATTAATTTCATACTGTTTCTTATAATCATATTAAATGAAATATTTAAATAAAATAACCATAGAAATAAATTTTACATAGGCAATGAAACTAGAGCCAAAATAAATGTCCATGCGATAAATAAAATACTCCTGCAAACTTATCTTATACCTATCATGATGATAAAAAATAAACGAAATTATACAAATATCAATTAAGCACCAATGTTTTTTGATAAAATAATTAAACTAAATATTAATTTATTTAAAATAATGGTAATAATAATAATTAAATTAAAAATATGTGACTTCCCGCTTATGAAAGATGATGATAAAATTAAAAAAAAAATATATGTTTAGAAAAACAATTAAAAAGAAAACCCGCTGATCATTGTGGATCATTGCAAATGTAGGTAGTGTTTATTGATATTACAGTAATGTTAAAATTACGATGGTACTATTATGATAAAATTAAGTTTTAAAAGTAATAATTAACGTAAAAAATAATGTAAAAGTAAGAGTAAAATTTTGCTGTATAATAAAATAAAAATGTGAACATTGATCTTCAATACAAAATGATATTTTCTTGTTCAGATCAAGGTTTTACTGGGAGCTTTTCGTCTCCGTACTTTTGCATTAGAAATGATAGCGTACAGAGGCGGATGGTGAGCGAGGCCGCAGTAATCGTCTTGTAAAAGTTAAGTTTACCATAAATTTTAAAGTAATTTATACAGAAAGCCAGGGCCGTTTGTAATTTTTAATCCACTCCTGATATCATAGCAGTGAAAGTATTACATTCAATCTCATAGGAGCCCAGTATTATGATTATTCTGATTTGAAATCATGCGACTGCTTCAGATGACTCCAGATGGGTTCAGGTCCAATTATAGTGGTTTGGCGAATAATATCAGACGATTCAATTCAAAGTATAGTCCGCAAAAACCCCAATCATCATCCTTATTCACCTTTCAATGTTTACTTCTATGATCAAAGGGTGAAATTGAATTTATTGTTTTTTTATCTACTTTTTGATATAAAAGCTCCAGTATTATTTCGACCTCCAAGATGTATAGATCCTCAGAAAAAAAGTTTACAACCCGGAAAACACCTTATTCACATTTAAAGCCCTCTGATGTTGCTAACATGAAAAAACAGTCAGTAGATGCCACGCCCAACTCAAGAAATACCAAAGAAAGCTTTGGGAGCTCTGTGGGGTGGCATCAGTACGCCTCGAAGCATGCGAGCTGAACGGGACTAAGAGCTTCGCAATGCCCCAAGTGATTTGCCAGGACAAATTGATGAAGAGGAGGATGAAATGAACGAGGAATCAGAAGAAGAGCTGACACCAGAACAACCACCAAAACAACCAACAAAGGAGGCAAGTGGAAAAAAGACAAATCAAACAATTAGCAATGAAAGACGTTCAAAAAGGAAAATGAAACTAAATTAAATGTAAATATCTTTGATTTTACATTCATTTGTATTTAAAGCCTTCAGATTGATGAAGTTTGACATGTCAAATATCATAGCAATGGCGCGTTGGATTTAAGTGTCACAAAAGAATTTACAAGTAACTAAAACTTATTTATTTAATTTCATCTTATATTGTTTATCTAAACAGCTGATTGTGGTACCATTCATAAATAACGTTTAAATAGACATGTGAAATGGATAAAGCTGTATTAAGTTTTTCTAACTGGGATTTTTTTAAATTTAAATTATTTTACCGTTACATTGTTCGAAATTTCAAATGAAAGAATTGAGAAATTGATATGCAGTTATGATACAGCTTCGTTATTTCTTCAAATGACAAGAAAAGTGGCTGGCATTCAAAGAATTGGTCAAGAGCTGTTTTGCAGATATAGCCCTAGCTTTTTCAAAATACTCCTCAATTATAGAAACGTAGAGTCTATTCAAGCCAGAATTTAACAAGGTCTCACTATCAAGATTTTAAGACTTACTCTGAGAAAAGGAGCGAAACAAATTTTTGAATAAGTAGATCTGATCAAAGAACACTCATTTTAATTTAACAGACACGAATCAGAATTTACAGGCTCTGTTTTGAGCAGCATAAAACCAAACATGAGGCGATGACCAGATTAAGGCTTTAGCAATCAGAGTAAGGATTTTTCAGATGAAATTTCATGATATGAACCCTTGGAACTGCTATCTTTTAAATTTCAAAACATTAAATTTGAGTTTCAATTCATTACATTAATTTATTTATTTCAATAATTTTTTTTTACTTATAACTAAATTAAAATTACAACGACAAATTTAACTGGTCTAACACAATTTTTAACTTTTCATAACTATCATAATCTTCTACCTTACGATTAATTCTTTGTACGTAACTTTCTTTTGCATCATCTGACTTTGGCAATATCAAGGTAACTGGTAAATTTTCAGACATAACAGAATGGTGTATCACCAAAGCATCTAAGGATTGAAATACTTTACTACAACCCTTGATACTAAATCCATTGTTTGCTTCTTGTACAGAAAAATGAAGAACTTTCATTTTATTTGATGAGAAATTCGATGAATTAACTATTGATAACGATAACACTAAACAATTATTTTTTGTACGTCGGCGAATGATGAATGATCCCGAGGGACGTTGTTGAAGGATTTTTGTGACTGTGCCTCGTGACATGTGTTCATGATACCAAAGTGGTGGGGTTTGACATTGTACGGTTGATTGGCTGAGTTGAGTTTCTCCAAAAAGTTTCTTTTCAATTTTGAGTTTCCTTCTCAATCGACGTTTTAAGATGTTTTTAACGAATTCATATAATTTATTGTTATTGTGATGAAATTTTGTGCTCGTCTCATTTTCATTTGGATAGTACAACAAATTGTATGGATATTTTTCATCTGATTTCATGTTTTCTAAATTTTTCAAGTTGTTTTCAATGAAATACGGTTTGATCCTGTTGTTTGCAATTGAATCCTCAATCAGGTGTTGATATTTCTTATTTTTGGGTTTCTCAGTCTTGACTTTTTTCTGTAAATAAAGAAAAATTAAAATTAATCAATAAATATCATTTTAACTTGAAACAGGTGTTGAAAAAGGTGACTACAATACAAGGATTACTTTTTTTAACAATAACATTTAAAATAACTGAAAAGGTATTGAGTTAAAAAAAAGATAACATGGATTAAATTCTCACTACAAACGATGAAGTACTATGAAATTTTTAATTGAAAAACACATTTTACACGGATTATCAAAATTTAACGCTTTTTTATACAATTTCATATACAATGAAACTCAAAATACAATGATTTCAATTTAAATTTGTATTTTATGATGTATTTTTTTTTAAAAGTATTTTAAAGACTCTTGAAAATTCATTCAAAATGAAATTTGAAATGAAATGAAATAAAATTATCTTTAATATAATATTATAAAAGTATGTCATAAACCATTTTAAGAATTCATGACAAAAAAAATACCATTGAAATGAATGGGACATAAAATAGAATAAAACAGGACAAAAGACTTGTACAAGGACTCAATTCAATTGTAATTTTTATTATAAGATTTTTAAATGTAATCTAAGAAAAAATAAAATATATGAAATTTTTATGAATATAAATTGTATTTGAAGGACAGCACCCTCATGTGCTCGAATTGAAATGAAATTTAATGTGAAATTATGATGCTTCATAAAAAAATTATGAATGTGATGTGATATTTCACATAATTCATTAATAAAATCTTAAATATCATCCTTTTTTTTTATTGTAATGTAAAATTATTGTTATGAAAAAAAAATATAGATCAAAGTTATTGATATCATTAATATTGCCGTGATGTATTTAATGACAAGAATTTGAAGTCTAACGTTTTTAAGAATAAATGAAATGCCATAAATATTTTAAGGTATGATTTGAAAAGTGTTTTGAGAAAAATGCGCTTTTGGGATCATTGGGAGCAAAATGTCCGTTTAGGTGATTAAAGGTCAAATTATTTACTCCTGAAGATTTCTGATGGCCAGGAATAGGGACATGGCAGAGTGTGACCATCAAGTAAATAGAAGACGAATTTTCCGCAAATGGAAAATGGCCCGCAAACAATTTTCGCAGGTAATCGATTAGACGGCATGTGATCTCATCACTCGATTTTTTTTCCAAATTGTGAAGGAAATTCTTCAAAAACGAAGTCTCACATTCATTCTGCCTGTGCCAAGCAAGAAATCCGCGCTGCATGCTGTCTGTATCGCGTTGCGGGACGTTTTCGGCTGACAATGACTTTTTTTTTAATTGAAAATGCATTTTTTGAACCGAAACTTGTCAAATTATATTTTTTTATCCCTGTCGCTCTCATTTCAACTCAAAAAATCGTTCCACAAATGCGCTTACTTCAATTCTTGACATTTACTTTTAATTTTCCATTTAAAATTAATACAGGAATTGAAAAAAAAATCATAAACTCATTCATATTCAATCAAAAATTATTTATTGTCAGACTTATTGTTATTACATTTTATGTTCCCTATTATTTTTTTTTTCATTGAACAATAGATTGGAATGTGATGCGGTGAACCACTAAATCAAATAATAAACTAATAAAAAAATTAAGCATCTAATTTTTTTTTTTAATTTTAAATATCGAATTCATGTGAATGTCAAAGAAGAACAAGGAAAAGAATTGTTCTAAGGTATTCGTCCTGGTTTGTATTTCACATTTCGATACATGTCTTATTTTGTAATTTATAATTGTACATTGCACAAAAATAGCAACAATTAAATAAATATTGACCTGAAATGTCATTGATTATCCTTTTTTCTGAAATTATTTCATTTAAACATCTTTAGCGCATGATGCGCCATTTCTTGTAATATTTCTTTTTGTTTCTGATGTTGTTCGAGTAAAAAAAAATTCAATGTTCAAAAAAAAATGAAACATGAGAACGTGTCAGTTAAATTTAATACATTTTTTTTCTATCCTAATTTTCATGTACATTGTACGCAGTAGGAGAGGATCAAATTTCGGGACCATGCCCAACATTCCAAAGGACTTTAATTATTTCTTTGATTTTTTTTTATTTAAAGTCACGAAACGTCCTTAAATTCAAATTTATTTGAAAAGGAAAATTGAAATAAAAATAAAATTAATTAAAAGCGTGCTATGTAACAGAAATATGTTCATTATCCGCCTCATTTGAGTAAGAATCTTCCTTCATTAACTGAATTCATGCATTAAGACCATGGATTTAGAACACAGATTGAACTTGTTACAGCGTCATTAATTATAAAACTTATCTTAAAATCACATAATCTCATCTTCTAAATGACTAAAAACACATTAATCAATTTATCCATGCATGAACAATATGAAATTTATGTGATTATTTGTAAAATAATATTTTACACTAAGAAGATTGAATTTATTGAAGATAATATGCTCGAAAACTACTGTTAACAATGTAATTTGAACACATGTGGATCCCAGATTTTAAATTTATAATTAAAATGCATTGAAATTCACTCAAAGGAAATTTTCTTGTTGCATTGAAACAAAAAAAGAGTATTATGAGTCCAAGTAAGAAGCGTTTGAATGTATAAAATACGAAATTTTATTTAATGTTAAAGTAAATGCGCTTAATTGAAAATTTTTGTGGTCATGACTCTCAATGAATACATTGAAAATATTAATTTATTTTTTTTTTAAAAACAAAAAATGCATTGTATATTAAAATTTTTATCAATTATGAAAGAAAATTCCTGTCTGATTCAAAAGACAAAAACTTTCTTTGATGAATTTGGTCTGGATTTAAATTGATACGAAAAATTGCAATTGTGTAGCTACACTGACCATTCAAATTCGTATACAAGCAAGTTTTAAGTCACTGGGAGACCAAACAAAAATAAAATCTAATATTTTTACTCTCATAAGTAATCTGAACCCTCAATTTGTTGCGTTTACGACTTACGAGACGTAAAATTTTCATAATTTCCTTGAAATTTCTTCGCTTAAATTTTTTTCCTTCAAAAAAACGTGTAACTCATTGCTTAGGACCCTTATCATGTAATTTCAATGAATAATTAATGATTTAAACAAAATTTCACCCTTCAATAAAACCAAAATAAGCCAAACAAACTTTTTCAAAACCTGTCCATCAAAAATCTGTCACAGATTTACCCATAAAAAAAAATTTCAATGAATATAATCATAAAATTTGAAGATAAAATTTTATTTTACATGTTGCATGTCTACATTAAATTGACTTATTTCCTTTAACCTGTCATAATTTTTCCTTTTTCTTATTACTGTTATCGTTAAATTTTATCTTCAAATAAACTTCAGAAGGGATGTGCCATAAAATCATTCCTTTTCCATGTCAACTGTAACATGCTTGTTAAAGTTAGTCCCTTAAAAATGTCGGAAATTAACCGCAATATTTGTGCACATCTGTGGTTGCTTGTGTTCTTTTAAAGGAACTTGTCTATAGATAATAATTATACATAATGATATGATACATGATACAAAAAAAAATACTAGATAAAATTATGATTTTGATGATTATGAAGTAAAAAGAAAAATAAAACTCATAAATAATCGAAAATTTACTAGGAATTTATTGAAATCCATATTTTTTCTACCTATAAATTTAATTTTTTTTTTGAACTAGTAATTAGAAATTTTTTTCCGGTTCACATTTGGGTATTATATGATTTATGTTTATAATTAATTATCATTGATTATACACTTTGATAATAAATTATAAAAAAAAACCGAATTTCAGACTTCAATTCAAATCCATATGCGATTTTTTTTACATTTTATTCAAATATTATCCTGATTTCCTCTATGAAAATGTTTGAATATGGATCAAAATCAGATGATAGTTAAATTTATGCATTTTTTGAGTCTGAGTTGGCTTGGAATTCAAAAGTTAAAATCATTTTCTTCTTATAATTTTCATTCAGCTTTGGAAGACTCGCAAAATCATAGTTCAAATAATCCAATCAAGTAAGCTACAATGGATTCGTGTAAGGCCAAGACTGCTGAGTTTTGGAAACGCAAATCAGTTTTGAAATCTTGAGAGATTTTGGAGTTTTAAGTAAAATTTTGTCATAATATAAAATTTAAGACAAATTGAGCCATTAAGTATCATTTTTGAGCTAATTTTTGCATATTTAAGGGTAATTAAGCAAATTCTTTGGCTTTTATAAGCATTAAAATGTTTATTCTCAACAGTACTTGAAAATATTCAATTGAAAAAACCGTTAAAAGCACATTTTTCTCAGTTAACAAACCACTCGACATAAGTGTGGCACTTAAAAATATTTCATAATTATGCTAATTTGTATTCATAATCGCAACATTTTATAACGACTTATAATTTTAAGTCCCTCGTTCACCAAGTATTTAAATTTATGACTTTATCCTTGTAATTTTTGCACAAAAAAAGTGCAACATCAATAAGAGGTCCTTGAAAAATTCAGTGCAATTAATTCAAAATCTCAAATATCAACATGACTTTGTCAAGAGTCTCAAATAACAGGAAGTTTTTGAAAAAATCACTGACGCCACTTTAAAAAAATAAATAAAAACACAGATGGAACTTTTTTTATTGAAAGGAAATGCACACACACACACATTTAAATTACAGATAAAAAAACAGCGTTTAATGAAATTATGAGATAGAAATTTAATTTAATTGACTTCTGTGATATTAAATTAATTTTTATTATAAAAAAAAAAATATTTTGAAAAACAAAAATTCTGGATTCAATCAAATTATAGAAAGATCAGTAATAAAGGATTCGGTATCAGTTATTTTTATTGTCGGAATTTTAAATGTCATATTTTTTTGTTGTTATTCTATTTTAAGGGCAATAATTATTTAAAATTAATTCATTAAAACTTTCAGTAATAAATAATATTTTTATTACATGGAACTTTGACTTTGATGATGATGAAAAGAGTTTGACCAAAAAAATTTTGTAATGAAATAAAATCATGTAAAAAGACCGAACAAACAAAATTTATATGAAAATTTATTAATAAACAATTAAATAAAACAAAAAAAGCCGAAAAGATTAAATTTTTATAGGGTCATGGAATCCTCTACGGTGTATTTTAAGTGTAATTTTGACTAAAATAAACAAGTTTTTTGGTAATTTAACGATTAAAAGCAGCTCTCTAATAAAATTGGCCTTTATTTTGAATGTGAAGAAGTTTTTAATTCAAATAAACAATGAAATGTTCTTAAGGTAACGATAGACGGTAACTCGATCCTATAAAATATTACATTTAACATTTTAACGCCCTGACAAAAAAAAATCAAGAAAAAACAATACTTTGATTCAATATTTAAATGTTTTTTTTTTGTTTACTTTCAAAACATAAAACAGATTGATTGCGTTATCAGATGCCTTTTAATTAAAAATACAGAATATTTTCTTTAATATTTCTTTAAAAAAAAATATTTCGATTTCAAATGTTAATTTAAATGAATTCTGTTTAGAATATTAACTAAATGCCTTTAATAACATCTGTTTAACATGATTTTTTTGGTGTATAGGGGTCTTGTCTTAATGAAGTTGTTTTAATTTTAAATTAAATTTTACATTTTGAAGAAAAGTTCCCACAGTCATTTAAAAAAATTATCCTTTTTGTATTGTGATAATGAAATTTTGTTCCCAGGAAAGTTACAAGGAAAGATTTGAACGAGGTTCAGTGCAAGGAAGTAATCGACGGTATTAAGTGGATTCAATTTCAAGGACTTCGGTCTTTTAATTGAATTTTAGATGAAATTCGACATGAAAAATTAACCCGAAATTTCAAGGAAGGTCTAAGAAAAGGAAGATTTTTGTAAAATTTACTTTAAAATTATTCAGATTTCATCGCAATTTCATCAAAACCACCCCCATAAATGCCAAGTCAATAAAATTTCATTCAAATCAAGTACCTTTGCAATTCAAATTGAACATTTCTCACAAATTTACATCGAAATAAATTCATTTCATTTCACAGGCTCATCATTGACACACACACACGCTCATATGATCATCATCATTTCATAATCAATCATATCTGTGACATGAATTTTAATTCAATTTTCATCAGAATTGACTTTTATTCAAAAAAAAAAATCAAATAAATGGAAAATTAATGGAATTTTATTTACAGTGCAACAACAACAAAAAAAGTAAATAAAAAGGACCTTTAAGGACCTAAGTTCATTAAAATTTGATACAAACACAATTCATATAAGCTATTGTTAGATCCAGAAAATTTGATTTTGATTTCTCTTCAAATAATAATAATAATAAATTTAAAATGAAATAGCAAATAATAGGGTAATAATATGGTACAGCTGCTCAAATGATACAAGGATATGTATCGATATATGAAATTTATTATTAATATTTTTTGTTATGAAGAAGAAGAAACACACAAAATCATAACTCACTTTTTATATTTTTTTATGATGTGTTCTTTTTCTCTGTAATTTCTCATTTTTTTTTTTATTATGAAACATCTACCTGCATTTTTTGTTTTGTATGGTATTTTTGACCAAAAAACCATTGAATTTCAATTCAAAAAACACTCGAGAATGTCCCTTTTATTCACCTCACCAGAATTTATCATACAATGCCTTCTCCCAATACAAATCTCTCTCCTTTGAAATGTTATTTTATTTTATTATTATATTTTTATAAGAAACTCATGTTCATTGGTTTTCATTGGATCCTCATCGTAATATTACATACAAAAAAATTTCAAGATCCTACACATAGCAAAAATTTATTATTTTTAGCGCATTTCTTTGAAATGACGGTATTGAGGGCGGTCATGATGTCCGTCTATCTGTAGTAATCAATGAAAAAATGTCGACAATCATTGAAAAAATTTCGGCAATCATTGAAAAAATTTCGCTAATCATTGAAAAATGTCACCAATCATTGAAAAAATGTCCCTATTCATTGAAAAAATGTCACCAATCATTTAAGAAATGTCGACAATCATTGAAAAAATTTCGGCAATCATTGAAAAAATTTCGCTAATCATTGAAAAATGTCACCAATCATTGAAAAAATGTCCCTATTCATTGAAAAAATGTCACCAATCATTTAAAAAATTGTCACCAATCATTGAAAAAATGTCACCAATCATTGAAAAAATTTCGCTAATCATTGAAAAAATTTCGCTAATCATTGAAAAATTTCGCTAATCATTGAAAAATGTCACCAATCATTGAAAAAATGTCCCTATTCATTGAAAAAATGTCACCAATCATTTAAAAAATGTCAACAATCATTGAAAAAATTTCGCTAATCATTAAAAAATTGTCACCAATCATTGAAAAAATGTCACCAATCATTGAAAAAGTGTCATTGGTGAATTCTATGCATAGAAATACGCTCATGTACATCGTTCACTATCACCTTTTAAATTTTTTTTTATTATAATTATTATTATTATCATAAGATTTAATGATTTCATAGATTTCATTATTAACGAAAAAAAAGACAACAAAAGTGTATATAAAAGTGAATCTCAGTTATTTGTTTCCAATTCAATTCAATTCAATTCAGCATGAATTCTTTTTTTTGTGAAGTGGGTTCTTTTCTTTCAATTGTTCTCCGTATCACAAATTTATTATCATCATGTGTGTGTTACATGTAATCCATGTAACATATATCTGGACATGAATTTGTACAGAAATGCAAAAAATATAAAATAAAATAACATTTGATAATCTCCTAACAATAGAAAAAGATACTTGAAATGTGCAACGATTTTTCACATTAATTATATTGCTTTTATGTTATGATGAGTGTATAATAAGAATTTTATTATATTTTATTTTATTTTATTTTTATAAGAAATTGTAAGAAAAGATACCTTGTAAAATTGTAAAATAATTTCTAATGAAATAAAAATTACGAACAGATGATGATGACGATGATGATATGTGACGAATGACAAAAAAAGGTCCTTTTATTGTAAAAATTTTTGTAACAATAACTTTTTTTGTATATCACAAAATAAATGTATTATCAAGGAGAATTATCTTCAAGGTATCATATTCCAGTAAGTTGCAAAGGCATCCGAAGAAGCAAAAAATGAAATTTTAAAGTGAGATTATCAAAACTAATCCTTGTGATAAAAAAGGTAAGTTAGGACCACTGTATGACTGGTATACAAAAAATGTGCCGCTTTTTGTGTGAGATTACATTGAAATGGAAATTTAAATTTCAAATTTTTAATCCTATATGGATTTAAAGGATATGAATCAATGTTGTAGAAGAGAATTATTATAGTTTTAGGAATACGTTTAGAATTATGCAATACTTCATTGAATTATGCCGAAATTTTTATGATTTTTTTTTTCACTTTGTAAATGAAATCAAGTGTAAAGGATTTTTTTTGATAAAATTATTGAAAATTCGGTTAACATTTGCAATGCAATGCAAACTGGATGCTCATGAAATTGAAAATTTAGATCCAAAGTCTTAGAGCAAGTCATTGCCTTGACACTCATGAGCTATTAGGATATTTTGACGTCATCTGACATTGGATATCAGAGAAATCGATTCAAATAAATTGAAAATAAAACTGTTGAAATTCCCACGCCATATTAGTAAATGAGTAACGTAAAATCCACATAAAGTGGCTATCAAAATTTTACGTGCTTTTCCCTTGAGATTCAAAATTTGTGTCTTTCATACTCGATTTCTCTTCAAATTTAACATTCAATGTAACGAAATGCACTCGTTAAAATTATTCATGAACATGATTCTAAATTTGTTCTAATCACGTAACATAACATGGATTTTACCGCCATATTACAACAAATGAATTTTAAAATGAAATGTAATGATCATTTTTATTATGTGATAGACCATAACTTATTTTTTTCTCAATTCTCCCCCAAATTTTTAACCACAATGCATTTTAAATGCATGTAAAAGTACAATAAAAATGGACAAAAAGAAAGAAAAAAAATATTAAACATAGAGATAACATCACGTTTTAATTACAATCCCTCAGGATGTGTCGTAACAGATAAATAAATTAATTGACATATCAACAAAATCACACTGGTCATGTGAATTATTAGAATTTTGTATGTCATACACAGTCAAGCGTAAAATGATATGAAAATGAAATGAAATGAAAAATAAGATGAAAGGATGGCTGTTGAAACACGTACTCAGTTGAACCAAAACTCAGATTGATGGACCTTGATCTCTTTGGAGGGAGCTCTTCTTGAATATAGAGTCATCCGATTACGGAGCTGAAAGGAGTAAGGGAAAGCTCAACACCCTCAATGCTTATTGAGTTGAGTTACATTGAAAATGTGTATCGCCTGACGAAATTTGGCATTTAAACATACGTATGACCTCCTACCCCCGCTCGCCATCTCAAAAACTCCAGCCCTGCTTATGGCAAAAAACTGGAATATTTTTTGATCTAATGTTGTCAGAAGCTCTTTAAAGAGCTTGAAATTTTGATTATGACCTTCAGAAGACTGTTCAGGATAGTAAATTTTGATTAAAATTTCGATTTATGTTAAATTTTATCATAAAATGATCAGATTCAGGCTTAATATTCAATTCTGTATTGTAACCGCTTAAAAAACCGATACAATTGTTAAGAAATTCTTGGGTAGAAATTAAAATGACTCGTAAATTACAGAAAATAAAAAAAATTTACTCCCCGCTATTTTATGATTATATCGCACCTTTCATTTTAATATGATTTCATTTGAAATTCCATAATAAAAAATAAAAAAAAAAAACACCCAAATGAACTTTTTAATAAAGTATCCTTTTATTGCACCCTTATCTATCAATCATCACATTTCTCTACCCCTACACAAACACACATAATTTGATCAGACACATAATTTTTGATTGATATGATAAAATTTTTGACTCGTTATTACTCGAATTAGAACTAAACATCATAAACCACAATCAAATCGTTTGTTCCGTGCATAAAAGACACAAAGCATATGCTTATACACAGAAAAAGTGTCTTTTATGCACGGAGTGAGTGATTAAATTCATGTTACTAACAACGAATAATAAGAATTTTTCATAATGATCATTTAATTTATGCAATTCAATTTAATTTCATAGTTTTTTTTAATAATAATAGTTCCATGATAATAATTTCAGTTTAATTTTAACGTTTATTGTTCACAATTATTATGTTAAAACAAATTTTTTTTAATAACAATATGGGTTCAAGTCAGATGAGGTCTAGATCATCATAGAATCACTCACATTGAACGAAAACGTGTGTTTTATTGTTAGAAAAATATACAAAAAAAATATGTAATATAAAAAAATAAAATAGACGAGCATCATGTAGGGACGATGATTAAAAACACATCAATTATCATCATTATGTTAAACATTATTATTATTATTATAAATGAATATTATTATTAAATGAAAAAAAAAAATTTTGTGTAATTTTTCATTATCATGAAATCATGAACCTTTTTTTAGAATATTTTTAAACTAAAATTACCTTAAAAATTACATCAAAACATTTATTTGAATGCTTAGGCGAATTATCCGGTGAACAGGTCTCCTGATAAAGTTTTTTGTATTTAAATAATTTATTTTCAACCATGATTTCACTTTTTTACTTTTCCAATTTCTATCTTTAAATAATAATTTTATTTTAAATTGAATATTAAATGAGGTTTTTAATAGATCCTATTATAATTTTATTATTTTCATTTAAATTTGTTTATTTTTCCAATTTTATATTTTATTTATTTTCCTTTTACACAATTCAAATACACAACCTTCTTCACTTAAGTCTAAACTTAAAATGAATCGTATTTTAATTTTTCCTTTTCAAATTCATTCCTTTTAATACACGTACATACACAAACATACAGCTACGTACACACATATACATGGCAGTACACATTTATTTTGAAATTCTTTTCAAATTGAGTTCGATTCAAAGTCCTCTTATACAAATAACATGTGATGATGAACAAATAATATGTTATAAGTCCTTTATGTGGAATTGAATACACAATTTCTAAGCAAAACAAAACAAAAACGAGGAATAGCAAAGTCTATCACATCATGTTATTTATTATTCATTGAATACACTTATTAAAGTATTATGTCTCAAAGTTACAATTTAACATTCAAATATGAATATTTTCAAAAAAAAGGTATTTTCAATTTTTTATCCTTTTTATCTGTAATTCATGTAACATCATGTTATTAGTTATTACTTGGTTTTAATGATTTACTTTTAACATTTAAAAGTCTACTTATCAGTGTATAATGGATAAATAAAATAAAAATTGTACTGGAAAAGAGTGTTTTATTCAAAATATGTAAATGTTAATTTGAAATTTGAAAACTGCGCACTTTTTGTATATGAATTTCGAAAACTGCGCACTTTTTGTGTTCCATTTTCCATACGTTCTACGTGTTCCATTTTTCACACGTTTCAAGTGTTTCATTTTCCACACGTTTCAAGTGTTTCATTTTCCACACGTTTAATGTGTTTCATTTTCCACACGTTTCATGTGTTCCATTTTCCACACGTTTCATGTGTTTCATTTTCCACACGTTTCACGTGTTCCATTTTCCACACGTTTCAAGTGTTCCATTTTCCATTCGTTTCTTGTGTTCCGTTTTCCATTCGTTTCACGTGTTCCATTTTCCATTCATTTCAAGTGTTCCATTTTCCATTCGTTTCTTGTGTTCTGTTTTCCATCCGTTTCACGTGTTTCATTTTCCACACGTTTCACATGTTCCATTTTCCACACGTTTCACGTGTTCCATTTTCCACACGTTTCACGTGTTCCACTTTCCACACGTTTCACGTGTTCCACTTTCCACACGTTTCACGTGTTTCATTTTCCACACGTTTCACGTGTTCCATTTTCCACACGTTTCACAGAACGCGTTCAAAGTGGAATGTGTGAAAAATGAAACACCGTCAACGTGGAACGAGTGGAAAATGAAACATAGAAAGTTTTTAAACATCAACCTCCTGATGTTTATGTTTTCCTGGTACTTTTGAATTAAAAAAGTATTAAATTTTGGTCAAAAATCTGAAGCTCAGGAACAGGAAAACATAATCATGAGGAGGTTGATGATTAAAAACTTTCTATGTTTCATTTTCCACTCGTTCCACGTTCAGGGTGTTTCATTTTTCACACATTCCACTTTGAACGCGTTCTGTGAAACGAATGGAAAATGAAAAGCGTGAAACGAATGGAAAATGGAACACTTGAAACGTGTGGAAAATGAAACACTTGAAACGTATGGAAAATGGAGCACGTGAAACGTGTGGAAAATGAAACACGTGAAACGAATGGAAAATGGAACACGTGAAACGAATGGAAAATGGAACACGTGAAACGTGTGGAAAATGAAACACTAAAAGTGCGCAGTTTTCAAATTTCATATACAAAAAGTGCGCAGTTTCGAATTTCATATACAAAAAGTGCGCAGTTTTTCAAGTTCATGTTCGAAAAGTGCGCAGTCTTGTATAACAGTTGTTTGGAAATCATAAAAAGGAAAAAAATTGCACCCTTGGCTTAAAATAAAACACAAGTATTTTATTTCAACACAAACGCTTTATTTATATTATTAGAATTCATTTCAAAAGTGCCTTATTTTGGAAGCTGATACCCTGGTACAAAATATAACAAATCAGTACATTTGACAATTTCAGTTTCTCAATTACCAAAAGAAACACAATATCGCATTGGACTTAAATAGATTTTGAAAACATGCAACGTTGTTGCATATGGATTTCAATTTTATTATACAATGTTCAATATCATATAATTGAAAATAGAAATCCTTTTTTTTTAATTGAAAGTTTATCATGGACAGAATTTTAACATACCCCAGGCAGAATTGGGATAAATTATTTCATGTCATAGAGTAAGATGCTAATCAATAGATGGCGCTTCTTGCTAGAACATTTTAAATGTAAAATTTTGTTGATTTCAATTTCTTTGGCATAACATTATTTCTAATTTCGTCTTGATGATCCTTTAAATTTTGTAGGCCAAAGTAAAAAATGCAACAATTTAATTTTTTTTTTCAAATTTTATTTTTTCTCACAATTATTTTATCATCACTGAGAACGTTTATATTCCAATTTTTTTCTCTTATATTTATTTTAATTATTTTTATTCATATCCTTAAATTTATTCCTTTAATTTATGATTGTTTGGTATACAATTCATTTAATTTTATTCCGAATTTAAAAGAAAACCAATAATAATAATAAAAATTTAGTTTACAACATTCATGAAATTCCTTCATAAACTCACATATTTATTAATTTTTTACATTTTCATTTTAATTTTAAAAAAGTTAAAGAATTTTTTTTTAACATTTTTTTTTTTTATTTTAATTCTTTTTATTTTTTACAAATTTTTACAATAATTGAGATTATATTAAAATTATTTAAAAAAGAATAAAATCCAATTTTATTTATGAGATTTTTTTACATAAAATGGAAGCATTTTAAATTTTTTCATATTCATTTCAATTCAAATCAAAGAAAAATAACAAAAAAATTAATACATTTCATTTCATTGTCAAAAAAATGGAAGAAAGGATTTTTCTGTATAAAATTTTATTTGAGTGCATTTTTTTTTTAACATTTCATTTTATTTCAAAAATGTGCATTCAAGATAAAAATTTATTGAGCTGTAACCGGCAGCGAAATTCAAAGACTTTTATTGTAAAAAATTAAAATAAAATGTTAACTGTGCAAGCAAAGTCAGTATCCAGCTGGTGCACTAAAAAAATTATTTTAAAATAATATTAAAAAGGAAAAAGATCTTGAGCGTTCCTTTTTTATGAATTTTAAAGTAAAGTGCCCTGTTGTGTGACATTGAAGTTAAATTTTTAAAAATTTCATTTTAATTTAAATTTTAATTGAAAAATCCTTAATAATTAATTTTAATTATTTTTTTTTTATTTAAATATTGTCATTTTTCTTTGTATTTCAACAATTTTTCACATTTATTTACATTTACAATGAAAATGTTTTCGTACATTGATTATCAGCGTTAATTTTTTATAATAATTTTTTTTTTGATAAAAGGAAGATTTAATTAAAATTTTGATTCAAAAATTTCTATTTTATTTTAATTTTTAATGAAAGTGGGGCACAGCAGTCTTGGGTTTTCATTTTTTTTATTTTATTTTAAATTAATTATTAAGATTAAAATTTTACTTTAAATATTTTTTTTTAATTTAATTTTATTGATTTATTTTAATTTTTTTTTTTTGAGTAATGAATTTCAAATTTTTTTTTTTGACTTATATAAAAATTCTTTGGAACAGCACGTTATTTAATTGTCCAGTTTAATTTAATTTTAGTACGTAATCACTTGTTGGTCCACAAATGGTCCAATTTCTTATCATTAAAATTGTTTCTGTTTGACTCACATTATAAAAGTTCACAACAACTTTGGCTCTTTTTATTTACCTTGAATTACTTTTATTTTATTGGAAAACATTTAATTTAAATTTTTTTTAGTAATAATATTCCCTACATTTAGAACAATTTTTACTATTATTGATATATTTACAGGCAGGATGTTACAATAAGTCTGTGGCATCATCAAAATGACTAAATTTAACATTTTCCGGTTGGGTTCCACGTCAGGCCCGTCCGAAAATTGACGTGACATCACCTGTGCTCTGAGAATGAGCCATGCCATTTGACGTCCCATTCGTAGTTGATGTGTTGAGTGTATGATGACTAGATCCGTATTTAGTGCCATTTGTTCCTGTGATTTGAAATGAGAATGATAAATTTGGGTAATTTAAAGCAGGTTCAAAAATCAAACTCACTTGTTTGATAGAGACGGTGCAACGAATACTGTTGCTGTGCAATCTCTAAATCACTAGCTGAAGATGCCATCACTACATTTTACGAATAATAAAGGTAAAAAAAGCAGCAAATAAATACTTTAAGCTCACTACAGCGCTACAGTTAAGCAGCACAATTTAATGTAACATACCTTTGGTCTTTTCTTTGGAAAATCTTTGGCCTATCCGATTTGAGGGGGTTTTAATTTCAGGCAAGATCGTATTTGGCGTAATTGGCTGGTTACGTCCGTATTTGTGAAGCAAACTATTTTGACTTTCATTATTTTCCTTGCTTTGTTCCCGCGCTGTCTTTGAAACGATGTATTGTGAAGTTGATGATGGTTGTAGCCACTCATGGTGTGCAGCCTCATCCGGAGTCATGCGTTTCTTTGGATCCCACCTAAAAATAAAAACAAAAATCATAAATATTTGTAATGAAATGCAACATAACTCGTTATTAGAACATAGAACAAGAACATACACAGATAAAACTAGACTAACATGGTAATAAAGCGTCCCTTGACCTCATTCAATGCAGCATCTTATGCTCTAATAAAATGCACTTTAATCAGTTCAATTCCAGACACTATCCAGTTAAAATGATCATCTTGAGCATAATTTTAATCACAATTTTTATTACACAATCAAATTCATTTCAATTATTTGAGGAAATTGGTCATGTCTGTGGTGAATATAACACTTCCCTTGAAACATCCGATCATTTTAATCAATTTCCTTGGTTTGTCTCAATTTATCTTAAACATTCAGATGTAAGTGAAATGGAATTTGAATTGAAATTAATTGAATTATCTTTTTATCCTTTTTTTTTTTAGTATCCATCACTCATCCATGCAAGTGGTGGCACATTAGTGTCAAAAGATTTGATTATCGCCCCGGAATCAATATTTAAAGGCACAAAACCACATTTGCCGGATAAATTTGTGGTGTTTGTGGGTGAATCAGCGAATTTACAGAGAATTCAAGCGGTGCAATCAAGATCCGTATGATTCTGAGGAATTTTTTAATGTTATTCAATTTAATTTTAATTTTGCAATTTAACAGATCAAAGGAATAATTTCAAATCCAGAGAACCAAAAAATAGGAGCATATGCCGATTTTGTCTTGTTACGCTTAGATAAACCAGTTGAATTTAATGAGCATGTCCTTCCAATTTGCTTATGTCATCAGCACACGAATTGGTGTGAATTGAGACCCGAACAAATGGGATATGTAATTTTTCTGTATTTGTTGAAATAATTTTACATTTCATTTAAACCGATAATTTCACAGGTTTTGAATGCAGAACCAGTTTGGACCCCGGCAATTCGTTATCCCAAGACGTATCATCGCAAATCAACGATTGAAACGACAATTTGTGCCTCACATTTACAATCACTCAGTTTCAGTAATTTCACTGACATGGATCACGGTTTGAACACAATAATTTGCGCGGAGTTTAGTAGTGAATCTTGTAACCATAAGACACGGTCTGGCTTGTATGTGCAAGGAGATTCAGGGAAATGGTATTTGAAAGGTGTGGATTACATTCCGACACGACCATTCAATGATCACTTTTTGCCAGGACAGTGTCCGAAACATATGAATAAAGAAAAAGAGAATGAAAGTAAGGGAGAATCAGAAAATGTTGATGAAAAGAAGGAAATTTTCTATGGTTTTGTCGATATAAGTCGTCTCACTGATTGGATTCAAAGTCACATGTAAAGACAGGTGTCAAGTGAATAATTTTTCTATTATTAGTTTTAGTTATGTCATTCAAGTTCAAGGTTAAATTGATTAAGTGTGTCATTTTCAAGGATGTTTCACAAAAATAGGCTTGTTCAGTTAAAGCCATATTTCAATGAACCTTGAACTTGGTTTTTTTTTGAAAATTTCAATTAAAAATGTTATAATGAATAATTTTGAGAGCAAATAAAATGATAAATTTAATGAATGTATTCCCAGTTACGTTTTTTTTAATATTCTGTTTGTGATTTAGAAGGCTTTAAGTACATTTACTGATAGTTATGTAAATTATGTTCCTCTTGAGTTTTGAGAGAGGTGTGAAATGAGACATAAATATCAAAATACAGCCAAGTAAATGTGTTTTTTTTGCATATGATATCAAAACTCTTGAGGAAATGAAATTAATGTGGCTGCTTTTACATTGAATACATTTGAAAAGGGAAAAAAATTGGGGAGACCGTAAATTTAAGCATGAGGACAATCATCATTTACATTTTATCCTTCCTTTTATTTTTTCTCACTCTCCCCTTCTCTGTTTTGATTTCATTTCTTTTTTTCTCTCTCGAAATTTCTTTCTCGCTCTTTGACTCTATTTTTCTGTATCTCTTATTCTTGCACTCTTCCTCTTTCTCTCTTTTTCTCTCTCAATCTCTTTTTTTCTGTCGCTCTTCCTTTTTCTCTTTCAATCTCTCTTTTATCTCTCCTTCTCAATTTCTATTTTTCCATATCAATTTTTTTCTCTCTCTCAATTTCTGTTTTACTCCATGAATCTCTCTTTCTCTCTCTCACTTTCTCTTCTTCTTATACGTTGTATTACGAAATTCTAAAAGTTTTCTGGAACATTTCAAGACAGACAGACAATCAAAATCTTCACAACATCGCATTTTTATCCTTGAAATGTCACTTAAAAGCCATTATACAAATAATTATCTCTCTCTGTAACGATGGCTCAATTCAACGACGATAAAATATTTTAATGTAGGATACAGACACAACCCATTAATTATCATATGAACTAAAATACATCCTCTCATATAAATATAACGAACAAAAAATTAAAATATACTCACTCTAAGCATTTACTAACAAAATCGATGAAAAGTGTGTCATTGCAACGCAATGCTTGAGCAATTGTCTTGCTGCCTGGCTTACGTTTACGCCCCTTTGAGTTTGTAACTGTCCTTGGATTGCCTCTTGAATCTAAAATTCAATATTAAATGTAAAAAAAAATTACATTCCAAGTAATTTGTAATTAAACTCACCAAAGAACAACCTGCGTCTCGTTGCCTGATTAATCAACTCCTCAGATGGCAAATTAATTAGCTCCATTATGCATGCCAATTGTTCAACCTCATTTTCACCGGGGAATAATGGATACCCAGTATACAATTCTGCTAAAATACAACCTGAAAATAAATGCAAAAAATTAAAATTACAAAATATTTCAGTGCATATGTGAAATGTGATGTTATCTGATGACTTTATTATTCATTTTGAAAAAAATGACAATGTTTTGGTCATATTCTATTACAAACATGCAAAATAATTCCAATTATTTGACCAGTATAACAATAATTTACGGTACAACCACAAAATTTTAATCATAAAATCGATTATTTTGTTTCATGTCATATGTGTGTGAGTTTAATATTTGTTTGTGTATCATAAAATGTATCATGATACAACAAAAAATACTAAGAGACAGGTAAAATGATCATAAGGGACAATACGGGTAATCAATAAATAATTCAGAATGTCTCATCGAATACACAAACTTAAAGCATAATAATTCAAATTGGACTGGACATTTCGTGTGTGTGCATGTTTGTGTGTGTGTGTGTGTGTATGCGAAACATTTTTGTGTGTCAGTGAGTATTTTGCCAATTATTTGTCAATATTAATGGATGACCGATGAGAGTTTTCATGAATTATTATAACGCTTATTGAACACACACCGACACATAAATGTGATAAACAACCGGATACACGTGTGTTTGATTGATGTGTGAGAATAAAAAAACTTATTGAACTGAAAATGACATGTTTATGTTTTGTGATGAAGTATGGAAATTTTTGGGAATATGAATCGTAATTGAAATTGAAATATTGATGATTTTCTTTCATTTTAAATAACTGTGGGAATGAACTAGACCTATTTTGACTTTAAAATTCTTAGAATTACATCAATTTTTAATGAAATTTTAATTGAAATGGTAAAAAATTTTCAATTAAAATAGTTTTTGATGAAATTTGATTCAAAAAAGGTCCCAATTTTGATCAAAATTTTCCAATTTCCTTGTTCTTGTCCTTTCTTTTGAAATTTCCATTAAATCTTAACTCGAATTTGTGCTTTTTTTCTCTTTATCTCGATGCCTTTATCTAATTTCATGCCACATACTTCGTCTCTTCTTAATATTATACTTATTAATGTGAAGACTCTTTTCTTTCTTTACTTTTTTTTCAACTCTTTCATTTCATTTTCTTTTGTTGAACCCATTTTATCATCATTGAATAGAAGATTATTATTATCATTATCATAACAACAATGTGTTAAAAAAAATAAAGATTTTCAATTTAGATTTTTTTTTTCAATTCAATCTGATTTTGATTTTCTTTTATCGCAAATGACTCGATATTTACTTTTCATATAAGAAAAAAATTTAGAGCAAAGTAATTTGATATTAACCTCCTCTTATTTTTAGTGATCTCCCTTATTCTATCGTACTCTCATCTTTGGCACACCTAGGAATGTTTTCTCTTCACTTGAAAATTTTAAGCCTACAATAATTTCACGTCTGTTCATTACAAAAAATCGTGATGGTGCTGACTTCACGCTCATTGAATTGGCCTTGGATTCTTTTTTTGATGCTTACTGGGCGATAAAATTAAATTGAGGGTCAATTTTGATCAAACTCAAGCATTGTGCTTACTTGTGAAGCCTTGCGAAATGGTTTGCGGCCAATTTTAGTTCAACTCACTCACCTATATCCACAATTCATCGACATTTCACTTAATTTCCAGTTAAAATTCTAACCTACACCAAAATTTTCTTCATTGATCCTTCAAAAACATGCAAAAGCATCATATAACGAAGGATATTTCAGTCTTATTCCGATCATCTTTCAAGTATTTTGTAATAACAATGAAGAACATTGATATGAAGTGTATTGCACAAAAAAAAAGGATAAATTGATACCCAGGATGATATTACAAAACATTTATTTTTATATTACATGCCAGTTTCAAGCCAATGTTATACCACACGTGTTACAATAATGAATATTATACACATATGGAATAAATACGCTTCATTGATATTTATTGTCATAAAAAAAGAAAGAAAAAATAATATTCAATGTCTTGTCATCTTCAACATCATCATCTTTCTGCAACACATAAAATTGATGTTACATTTTTCTCACATATTGAAGTTGAGTGTTTATTGTTTATTCTGTGTCTTGGTTAACAACTGAATGGAAACAAAACTGAAATATAATGCTATTTTATGAAAATTCCTTACAATTCAGATAAAAGTAATGTTTTAACAAGTAATTTAATGCAATTTTCATGCATTGTTTAAAATTTTCTATGCAAAATATTACAATGAAAAATTAAAGCCTTGTCTTAAACAAAGGAAATTGGATTAGAAGTGCGATGAATTCACATCGTTTTATTTTTTTTTTAAATTAAGGTATTTTCTGGTATGTTCCAGGTTAGGAGTGAAAAAAAAGGAGTGTAAATTGGTAAAAATGTGTAAATGTAAAAATAAATAAAAATAAATTGAAGGTGAAAAAAAATTATATTTTTTTTTATATAATTTCATTTTTGTATTCGAATACAAGGGAAATTGGATTCAGGAGAAAAAATAAAAATAAATTTCATCTTTATTTATGGTTATTTTGTTTGTTAAGAAAGTGTTATGTGTGTTACTAATGGAAATCTTTTTTTTTTGTATCGCATTTCTCTCATACCATTTATGTCTAGTTAATATTAAAATAAAATAGGACACAGGTAAATAAATATAAAAAAATATAAAACCATTAGTTTTTATTTAATGTTCCTCCTTTCAAAGTTTTTTATTTATGAAGGGTTAATTTTTCCACTGTACATAACTTTGGACGCGATTTTTTTTGTCTGAAATTAATTGAATCTTATTTTGATCTCGACTAGACTGAAGTTATCATCGACCTTCGCCGCCTCGTAAAAGGGTTTTTCTGACCCCCTGGACTCTCTCGGACACGTACTAGGTGAGAACAACGACTTTTACCTTGACTTTCAATTTTTTCGTTGCGTGTTCCAACTTTTTTCTCGGTGTAAACCACAAAATCAGCTCTCAGCGCCCTCTGGAGGGTCCAATCGAAAAACCCCCGAAAATTTTTGAATGAAATAGATCTCGAAAATCAATTTTAATGGTATTCTAGTTGAATTTAATGACTAACTTTGTTCAGCAAAGTTGTTGCTCATGATATAAACTAAAATATTTTCTTTGACCACTTTTTGGGTTTTCATATAAAAAATTGAAGTTTTCATAGAAAACAACATTTTTCATGTATTTGCGATTTTCAAAATGCTCGACTTAATTTAAACAGTTTTTTGATGATTTTCCGATATTTTTATATGAAAACCCAAAAAGTGATCTATGCATATGTTGTAGCCTATGTTACGAGCAACAACTTTGCAGAATATTGTTAGTGGTTTATTTGAACCAGAATACCATAAAAATTGATTTTTGAGATATATTTCATTTAAAAATGGTTTAAAACTTCAAAAAACGGAAAAAAACTAAGAAAAAATGTTTTAAGTGTGCTCGATTTAGGAGCCACAAGATCCACGAGTTACTGTTACACGAAAAGGTATAGTGAAAAAATTAACCCCGTTTATAAAAAAAATATACTCTTTTTCTTTAATTCAATATGGAAGGGAATTACTTTTGATAAGAATTCTTTAGAATAAGGAATTGAATCAAAGTTTTGAGTAAAAATGATTGAGGTATGTTATACAATTTAATTTTAATCAAATAATAGAAGGAAAACTTTTTTATGTGCTTTTGTGGGTCAAATTGAAGGGAATTTTTTTAAAACTTTTTTCTTAACTCAACCAGATCGAATAAGAACTTTATCCTATTCTAGTAACAAATCATAGGTATATCAAACATTTTTGAAAAATCAAGAAAACGAAGCGAAGTCAGGTTTCTTCTCTCAGATAAAGGAGCTCTTAAGGATTAATTATAACTCAATTGTATAGAGATTGGGCTCAGGGTTTTGGTTCCAGAGCCTCTAAAGCCTAAAAAACCGTTAAAAAACGGTTGAAATTTTTTAAAATAATTACATTTGTTTTTTGGGATGAAGGAGCTTTTTAAAATGATCTTTAACTCATTAGCTTTGAGATTAGATTCAAGAATTGGGCTCAGGGATTAGGCTCCAAAACCTTTAGAGCCTAAAAACGATCAAATGCCGAAAATTTTCGATTTTCCAAATTATTTTGATTTTTTTTCAAAATAGCGGAACTTAATTTTATTTCTTGAAACCAGTCCCAACGAAATGCACTTTTCTAAACCGACCAATGCATTGCAATGGTTAGAATTTCTCATTTTTTACATTCATAATGCGCCCTTTGATCGAACATTTATGTACATTAACTGAATCAACTGAGAAACTTTTTTCATTTAAACCACAATTCATATAAAAAAACTGAAATCACCTGATATTACTGCAGTAAAGTTCATAACATGACATATTTATTAAAAGTATTTATAAACATAAAATATGTTGTGGACTTAAAGAAAATATAAATAAAAAAAAACTTTATTTTTAATGGCATGTACATTAAATTTAAAAAAAAAGTAATGTAACCACAATAACTTCCTATATTTTTTACATTAATGCGTCAAATGCACTCAAATACATTATTTACAATGACTTAAAATGTATCGTTAAAATGAAATTTACCGTATTTGTATTTAATGTTTTACAAAAATCCTTCTGGAAATTTCCTTTCATAGTTTCATTGATTATAAGTAGTAAGAATTTAAAAGTTTTATTACATACAAATTCCCAAAGGATATTTTTCATGTAATAGTAAATTTTTTTCTCTTGTCTGATATGCTTTTACACAACTTCAATACAGATTTCTATGCATCATGACATCAAAACCAGACAAGACCAACTTTTGCCATTAATATTATTATTATTATTATTATTTTTATCATTTTGCGTCTTCGTTATACGATGAATGCAGCTCATGTTCCAATATGAAACCACAAACAAAATGTGTGTCATGATATTAAATTAAAAAAAAAGTAAAATAAGAATTTTCATGTCTTTTTCAGAATATTTTTCAGTTACATGTGACTTGTGTAAGGATGACGTTTCACAAAATTACAAAATAAACATCAATTTATATGGTTACCGAGCAATGTTGCAATAAATTAGTATTCACTGTCTGCATTATTTTCATTTTTATTAGTATTAATAATAATATTATTACTTTTACATAAAAAAAATGTAAAAAAAATTACAGTTACTAGTATTTTGCACACAAATTTCCATGACACGCGATTATTGCATCGTAACATAGAATAAAAATTACTATAAATAACCATTTTCAATTGAATTATGTGGTATTTGTGACATTTGACAAGGAATTTCATGAAACATGCTCATGTGACATCATAGAAAATGAAAAAAAAAGTCACAGGAAGTTCATTTGGAGTGAATTAAGAAGTAAAATGTGAAATGAAATTGAATTAAATGTCATATTAACTTACCTAAACTCCACATATCAATGGGGGTGCCGTATGATAATCCGAGAATGACTTCCGGTGATCGATAAAAACGTGATTGAATATATGTGTAAACTTTTCGATGTGAATAACAAGAGCTACCAAAATCAATTACTTTTATTGAACTACTGCCACGTTGTTTTAACAGGACATTTTCCTATTAAATTGAAAAAAATTTTACATCATGTTAAAATTTTATATGAGAAGGGGAAAAAAACTTACCGGTTTCAAATCACAATGAATAATATTTTCATGATACAAAAGTCTCAAGCATTTGATGATTGAATTACAAAATCTTCGAATTAGGCTCAAACTGAATCCTTGATAATTGTTTTTCTTAATCAACTCATACAGATTTATACTGAAAAAAAAATGTTACAATAAATTTTTTAAATTAATTTGCTGATCATGCTAATTGTAAGAATGGAATAAAATTACGTTTGAATCGTGTTCTTATGAAATTTAAACTTTTCAAATGATAATAAAAATTATTAAAAAAAAATATGGAGAAAATGAAAACAAAGTTTTGCTTTTACATTAAATTTTCTTTTTTTAATGTCATCGTACCAGTTTCTTTACTTTCTTCTTTCATTTTGACCCATAAAAGAATGTCATTAAAATAATAATAAAATAAATTGAAGAAATCTGACACTCATCGTAACCCATTAAGGACAAATTTCAATTTTCACCTAAAACATTTTCTAAGGATTTTTAACAAAAATTTTCTCTATTTAAGTATAAGGCATAATTTTTCCAAAAAAAAATTTTTTGTGAAGTTCAGTTCATTCAAATTCCAGTCATTAAAGGGTTAATAATAATAATAAATTTTTTAAATTAAGAACATCACTTTAAAAAAAACGTCTGTTTTTTATTATCATTTTCTTTTAGAATATTTTTCCAAAGCGCATAAAAATTATAAATAACAAAATATTATTATTTTTATTACAACAACAACAAAAATTAATTGCCATGAAACATGAAGTGACTTTTTTCTTGTAACATCGTTGTAAATTTTTTTTCGTTGTAATTTAAGTGAGTGCCTTTCACAGGCTTATTTGACGCATATTTCTCGTATTCTGTGTCTTTCAAATTTTCTTTGTTGAATGAAAAAACATATAATTAAAATAATTTTTTGTTCAAAACTTTGACATGAAATACTTTTGTTTGAATTTTAATTGCCTTGCTCATTTCTAATTATCAGGATTATTATGATACGATTAACATTTTCTAAAAATACAACGGTAATAACAAAATTTGACGAAAAATGGAGACGTCAGGTTATTTTGAAAATGGAAAACTTCGACGATTTGGAGAAATATCAGTTATTTTGGGTCAGGAACGGATTTCTCTTCAAAATCTAGCTTGAACAGGCGATTAGGGTGCCGAGTCCTCCCTCTCCCCCCTTCATCAGGGAAATTCGTTCCTGTTTTGAGCTTTCAAAAAAGACTTGGGAAAATATTTTGATACAAAATTTTGGTGACGAGTAAAATGCGCTCGATATTTCATTCAAAATTACATTTAAAGAAAATTTTTGGGTCTGAACCGTCTTTCGTTAAATCAATTATATCTAAATATAATAAGACAGAATAAATTTAGGCAAAAATAACACAAACTAAATTAAACATGGAAAATTACTACGTTCTTAGTTAAAAATGTACAACAGAAAAAGGTCTAAAGGTAAATTTCAAATTAAAAGAATAATTTATTTCAAGGTATTCCTAAACAAAACAAAATACAAAAACAGAAAATGAAAAATGGTTTCTACACACATTTTCTGGTACTTGGTACCGTTGTTCTATCTCTTTGAATGTTATTTAAAAACGATTTTTTTTTTAATTAAATTCTGTTCCAAAATAACATTAAAAAACACGTAAACTTAATTAAAATACCTTTAAAAAAATTCCTTAACTCACCTCATCAATTCAAAACTAATGCACAAGTGATTCCTAAAATAGAAATAATCCAACATGTGAATGACGTTGTGTGATCCATCGGCATCACGTTTCCTCAATTCATCAAGTATGCGAACTTCGACGAGTGCCTGATGATGAAACCGCTTTTTATTACGAATAATTTTAATGGCCACATGTTGATTTGTCTTATGATCCAATGCGCGAATCACTTGTCCAAAGCTACCTTTTCCAATGACTTCAAGAATTTCATATCGATAACAGATATGATCATGAATCACCTGTTGAATGAAAAAGGATGTGAAATATTAAAAACAAAAATTCAATGTTTACATGAGTGGGAGGAAAACTTACTTTGTTATAACTTCCGTTATCGTCATCATATCCGGAATTGAGAGATGTACCAGGTTTGGCATTTACTTTGCACGAATCTAAGCCAAGATACCAAATTTCAGGGAATTTATCAATTTCCTGTCGTTCATACTCTGTGAGTTGATTTCTGTATAAATTTAGTACTTCTGAAATGGGATGGAAAAAATAATAACAATGATGAATAATCTTTTAAATTCAGTTTCTCAAGCAAATAAAAATTAAAATAAACCAGGCGTTTCCATTGTAAATACATTTGTGCTCATATTTAAGCTGATATTATATGATTTTTTCTTATTTTTCTTTCTTCTTTTAAAGGATTTGTTTCCGTTAAAAAACTTTTCAATAAAGGGATGTGAGGTAAATACTTTTTTTGTTCAATGTTTCCTTCCCAGTGGTTTTTAGTTCATGATCAACATGAGCTTTAAATGAAAAAAATGTGAGTATTATGGGCATTGATGTCCGTCTGTCTGTGTCAGAATGAAATTTGGTGAGTTTCAAAATGACCGATTTCCAAAATTGCCAATTTCCAAAATGGCCATTTTCCAAAATGGCCGACTTGAAAAATAAAATTGACTCAAAGTTCACAATGCGCTCGTGAGTATCGTTTATGATTACGTTTTTTTAAATCGAAACGTTGATCAGTTTCAATCAAAATTGAATTCATATGAAATGCACTCGTTCAATAAATTCAAGGTCACGTGTTTAATTTTTTCTCTGAAACGTAGAAATTTTTCATATCATGATTCCTTTCAAAGTACATCCAATACAAAATTTGGATTTATTTTCGTATTTTTATGCTTTCATTTATTAGTTCAATCAAAATAAATAATAAATATGCTCTTATGGGAGATCGTCTCAATAAAGTACTTTTTTTATTCATTCTCAGTGTAATTTTTTCTTATATTTTTCTTCTTTGAATACCGTCTTTTTTATTTTCTGTTAACGTTTATTTTTAGTTTGGAACACAACATTAAGAGGCTTGAGTAAGAAAATATCGATTCAAAGTGAAAAGCATGAAAAAAAGTGATATTCAAGTTACATCAAAAGAACAAATCCGAGAAAATCGTTTTTTTTGTTCAATTTATGGCAATATTGTAAATGTATTCGCTTTTGTTGCTATTTACTTTTTCAATTTTCACATCCATTTCCGTATATTTTATTTTTTTCTTCCTTTTTTTCTTTTAAAGGAGAAATTTGTTCAATAAAAACATGATCTCGTGAATTTTGTTTGACTTTAAGAGCGTTTCGAAGGTTGTGGGTGTTGAATTTTATTTCTTGCAGTTTGAATTTATTTGAATTTCATAGAACAAAGCTAATTATACAAAAAAAATATTTCAGAGTACACAACTGCCCCTGCAGGCAAGAACGACGCACCTACATTTTTGGTCAAAATGACTTTTTGATGAAAAAGCTCATTTAAGATCATATCAAAGCATTTGGCTTCGAAAAAAAAAATTTTTTGTTCCACGAAGTCTGAGTTTTGATGGCTCAATTTTCGCAGTTTTCGAGAAATTGTGTTGTATTTGTATTTACATTTGTATGTGTTGGTAAATACGTAGAGTTACTAATTGTCATTGTTATAGATTCTCGTTCACTTTCTTTCTGACTCTCAAGTGAATAACACGCAATTAAAGGAAATAAAGTTTATATTAATTATTTAAATCAGAAACCCAAGTATTTTATTGACTAAGAATACAAGAAATTGCATGTTAAAACGACGCATATTCATATTTGCAGGCATAAAAGACGCATATCATATAAATATCTATTTTTTTAAGCCTATTACAAGGAAAATCTGACT